>JAOTRQ010065746.1:0-13016 GCA_028565875.1 Hoplisoma paleatum
TATTACACGTCATTTCTTTGTGTAGTTAAAACATTTTAGAGATGCACTTTATGTGATACAAAGGTTCTGTGGTGTAAGGTTGCATCGACAAGAAGACTCAGACCCCAAAGGGCTCAAATTTTTTAATCAGTAATAATACGTATGCTAGTTTGATCCCCATCACTATCAGTTTACCAGTGTTGAGCCCTTAAATAATTTATTGTTTGGATTATATTTTGTACATATTTGTATATTTAGTTATATTTAAGAAATGTTGCTTGGGTAACTATGTATGTATCAGATGCAAAAGATTTTTCTCCAGTTGCTATTTGGTTAACTGGCTAGGACATTTGGTGGAAAGAAAATACATCAATAATGAAAACATGTTAATCTTAATTAGGGCATTGCAGAGAATCTGGAATTTGTTGGACACAACTCTTTTACATCATAGTGCTAGTGTTAAGCCAGGTACTATACCTATTTTATCAAAATACCCCCTTTTGATTTAATATGCTGACAAAGCAGCGCTAGAAAAAACAAATTGCTGAATGAAACCACGCAGCAAATGGCATGTTGAATGTCTGAAAATAAAACGGATATATTAATATGGAATTGATACACCAGCATTACAAATTGAGCATCAGTCTTCTCATTGGTCAGCAGATCAGAAGGAATTTTTGCTGAACTTCCTTGACAAGAAAACAATAATTTTGTTACAGTCTTGCATCAGAATACAAACACACTACATGGATCATGGATCATCCCTTAATTCTTTTACTCACCGTGTGTGTAAGTGTGCACGAGTATGTGTGTAACTCCAGCTGCTGCAATTATGTTGGGATCGTTCAGATCCCATCTGCTGTGTCGTCACTCAGAAGAAAACTGTGACCAAGTGCAGATGTTCTAATCAAAGTTTGGTTTTAATCAATCACACATTCTACCAAATAAAGAAATTCTGAGCTGTAATGTGAACAGACTAAAAGCTAATGCTAGTCCATGGATGGGATAAGCAGAAACGGTGGCTGTTCTGTCGACCTAACATCAAGACTATATGGGTCTACATTCTTATGAAGCTTGGAGTGAAGATGAGTGGGTGAGTGATGTTCACAGACTGTTGCCATTTCCAGAAAGTGCTCACAGTTTTCAGGATATGCAGTTAGTGAAGAAAAACGTTGAAATAAAAAGAGGCCACTGATGCGTATTTCAGTAACTCAGGATATAAACAGTGTGAAAGACACTAAATAAGCTTAAGCTTTGTGAAATATTTACTGGTTATTTGTATTGGACAATAAATTAGACAAACCAATCTATTTTTAAAACTTTACTAAAATTCATCTCTTCTTTATTTCCCTCTTCTCAGTCTCCCACCTAAATGTCGTTGCTCCTTATATTTACTTTATTTTCAGCGTCTGGCAAGTGCAAATATATATTTTTAACAGATTACCTCATGAATAGAAATAGATCCTGTCAAAATCAATGGCCATACTAGTCTAGTATTTAAACATGTTAAATGTGATTACGACAAAAAGCTTAAATTACACTTTAGAGTCGACTAATGTGCACTTTGGTCAATTCATTAACTTCAGTTCATTCATTGATTTTCAATAATGCTTTGTTCTGGACTAGAACCACTGAGTGCAAATTGAGGAATTGATCCTAAACTAAGCATTTTATCCTGGTCAAGTATTTGGTGGATCCATTTCACTTTCTATATCGTAGACACAATTTATTTCATCCTTGGTCTTACATACTAAACAATATTTCACCAGTCTTGCTCATCTCTTTAAGAGCATAATTAAGATTCCCATTCATTGAGAATTTATAGATCAGTATTATAATGATTATGATATGCTATGGCTGTATCACTGTAGTCCCTTTTTATCAAAACAGCACAACTGCACAACTGTTTACTTAATTCATGTTTAAATCTGATCTCTATGCTAAATACCGCTTCCAGGGATCAGAGATAAAAAGGCTACATTCACGTTGTGAATGTTTAAATGTTTTAAAAATGTTTTCTTCAGTATTATTTATATTTGTACTGTAAAGAGTACTTTTTAAATTAGAAACTGGATTAGGAATATAAACTTAAAATCTATAAATATAAAGTATATGTAAGTTTCTTCACTTTGCTAGACTTGCTTTGCTAGAAATTCTTGTTTCCATCTTGCTTTTTACTTTTTTTTATTCCCTTGCATGCTAACCTTTTATACTTAATTCTGAATTCTCTTCTGCCCTAACCTCTGTTTTACTTAATTAATTCCTCACCTCCGTTTGCATTCTTCCTTATTACTTCCATCTGTCCTTGTCAACTTTTTTGCTTTTCATCTTGTTAAATTTTTTCCCCACTTTTGTTTCTTTCCTTTTCCTTCCTTGTTTCTTCTACCATACCTTTATTCTTTTCCTTATCTTTGGTTAGTATTTGACTAATTTTGTAGATAAGATTAGTAGATAAGTCATTATTAGCTCCTATGGTTTAGAGTACATTTTCTTTTGAAGGTGGTTTGTGAGAAAGTGGGTAGGGAAGAGTACATTAAATACAGTAGTTCATATACTGTATAAACAATTACATCGTGCTAAAGAGAGAAGTAAAAACCAATGTGGGATTTTTAAATCGTGTGGCACCAGCCACCACATTTAAAGTGTTAAAATTTCCTGATTTTAACCCATCTTCCTACACGTCTGGTATCCTTGCTATTAGTTACAATCAGAAAACATTTATATATTTGATGTATGTCTTTAAATTTAATTAAAGTGATTCTAAAAGCTTTATATACGCTTAAATTTGGCACAAGCTTACCAGAAATGCAATTTTAAGGCAGTGATTAAAAAGAGAAATAGGGTACATCCAGTGACCGAGCTATAAATAAAGGAACATCCATGGATAAATGTCAAAAGAAACTGACTGGCCATCCAGAGACTGATAGGATGGAGAATGCTGGTGAGTACAGATAACTCAAGGGAAGCAGACGGAACACACCGACTTCTACACACCTTTTACTAAACAGCAGCTAGTGAACTAAAAGATTCGACAAATTATTCGTTCAGTGCCGGATTAACACCAAGCAAATAAACACAGTTACCAGAAAAGTTGCAGCAGAGTGTAAAATAGAAGAACAATTATTATTATTATTATTATTATTATTACTATTATTATTATTATTATTATTATTATTATTATTATTATTATTATTACTATTATTATTATTGTTATTATTATTATATGACTATCTTATGTATGTAATGTTGTGTTGGTCCACCTTCTGATGCCAAACCAGCCCTGCAACTGTGATGCATGGTGTATAACTTTCAATTAGAACCAATTTTACCTTTGAGCTACAGTAGCTGGTTTGTTATGTTTGGCCACGATGGCCAGTTTTCTTCTCTCATGTTCATTAATGAGCCTTAGTCACTAATAAGTCAAGTCAATTTTAATTACATAGCGTTTTTTCCAATAGACATTGTTTCAAAGCAACTTTACAAAATACAGGACCAACAGATACAGAAACTCACATGGAGTATGCAGAAGGCAACTGTGGCAAGAAAAAACTCCCTGAAAATGACGCGAAGAGTCTTGGAACCTTCCTTCGACACTGTTTCTTCCTTGAACTGTTTCTTTTGATACTGACCACTGCATACCATGATAAAATGGTAAAAAAGTAAACTGATTAGTAAATAAAATTAGTAAATAGTAAATAATTATAGAAAATAATTCATACATAATTTAATGAATAATAATAAAAAACATTAATTATGTTTATTTACTACAAAGACACACAGGTAAGGACTTAGAAAGAGACAATGGGAAATGTGTAAAGAAATATCCAGACAACCTACTTTAGACAGAAAGAATGAAGCTGAGGAGAATAGCAATGAAAAGAGAGGAAGAAAAATGGCCGGATGCTCAAGTGGAAACCTTTAACAAGAGAAATTAAGTCGTGGAGCTGAGATTTGCTGCTGCAGAGCCATACCACCAATCAGCTAACAGAGGAGTTACAATAACACTCTGGTCATATCACACTAGAACAGATTGAGATTAGCAGCCTGTGATCCAGAAAGAGAAAGAAAGTGGATTTTCTGAATAGTGGAAATTTCACTGGTTTACACTCCAGTGAAGATGGAGAGGCCGTCCTCAGACAAAGCTGTTCATAGACTCTGCCAACTCTTAGCATCTGCCTTCTAAAAGCTTCTTATGGTTTCTCGCATCATCTTGTAGCTAAATCTGGCATATGAACCCTAAAAAGATAGGGCTTTAACTCACTCTGATGACCATTCATTAAAGTGCACAAGTAAAGAATTTAACCATTGTTTGACTAATTTCAAAACAAGTCAAATGAGCTAACGGGAGTGTTGTTTACCAACAAATGTACATACCAGCAGGGTTATGTCAGAAAGGGCATCCAGATTACAATTATACCAAATGATACCAGACTTTCAAGTCCAAAGATATTGTCTACAAATGAAAAACGTTAACCACTGTTAAATTACTGGAAAGCCACGAACACAATTGTACATTCATTTCATTATAATAATGATGTAGTAATGTCAAGTAATAAAACAAGTAATAGAATTGTACAGCCCAGCTATCAACCTTCACACACTCAATACACGCAATTATTTATTGATCAACTCACAAGATTATACCAAATACAATCATAGACAATTTAGTGTCACACAGAGGGACAATTTAACAAGGCAAACAAAGTGAACCCACACAGACAAAAATAGAACATACAAACTCCACATAAGGGTCCTAGACTGCACCATCTGGGGACGGAAGCCAGAACATTCTTACTCTGAGGAGACATAGCTTCACATCCCTAACCACCTAATAAAGTAAATGTATTATTATTAAGGCGGCACGGTGGCTGAGTGGTTCAGCAGTAGTCCCGGGTTCGATCCCCGGGTCGGGCTGGGGACTTTTCTGTGCGGAGTTTGCATGTTCTCCCCATGTCAGCGTGGGTTTTCTCCGGGTACTCCGGTTTCCTCCCACAACCCAAAAACATGCACTAGGTTGATCGGAAATGTGTAAATTGTCCAGTAGTCACACACAAGATCCCTGTAAAGATACAGGGTTGGGGAAAGACCTGGCAACCTACCATGTAATATGTAATTGCCGAGATACTCTGGGGATCGGTAGTGGTCCACAGAGTAACCCAGGGTCGAAGTCGACTGAAGGGTAGAGATAGATAGATTATTATTAAGCTCAGCTTAATGAGCCTAATGCAACTCAGGCAGCAATGTGACAGCAGAAAGTGAATTTTGTATTGTATTCAGTGCTCTATTTTAACAACATTCCCCAAACGGTAGAATCAGAGCAATCTGACATTTGTTTTTGCATTTGTTAAACACTTCTGTTGGTTTTCAATATTTGTCATGTCCCTGTCGCAAATATTTCGCATGTTTTGCCAGCAGGCTGGATGCATTCATGGTTTAAATGTCATCCTAGTCATTTAGCCTATGCATTAGTTAAAAAAGGCAATGCGACATGGTTTTATTCAACAACCCAGAACATCTTGTTTCCACTACATGAAATCTGATTGCTAACAAATTGCAATCCAATGCAAACTAGGTGCATTATAAGCTCCCTAATTACTACAAATTGTGTTGTCACATAACGTTTGAGAGTTTGTTTGTGTTGGAATAAATAATGCAGAGTAAGACCGGCTGCAGCATGAGACCGTTACAAATGAATTTTCACAGCCCACAGTAATCAGCTCGAGAACATTACTGGCTCACCGAGGATCCGGCCAAATCTCTTAATTAGCCATCAAAATTTTAATTGGACCACTCATGTCTCCAGATCCTATCTGTAGAACTGTGAGTATGTAGATTTCTGACATAGAACACCTACTTAATGAAAAGAAAGTGTTTTTTTCAATCCTTTATATGTTTTTTTTAATTCTTACTATTCAAAGGTAAATCATTTACAGAGAAAGAGAGACAGAGATAATAAGAGTGAGGCATCATGGCTCAGTATTAATTCAAAGATACTCAGAGAGCAACAAAAATGTGTTTATATTTTCATGCACTTAAAGAACGCTACTCAAAAGTAGCTGCATTGTTATCAAGTTAAAATGATAAGCAAAAAATTACCAGATTTGCTTTCTACTAAGCTATCATCTAAATTTATGGTTGTATGTCTAATGAAGTGAAAACCTTTTCTCAGCTTACGCAGAAGCCGCAGCCAACAGAGCAGAAAGTATCGGACAGATTTAAAGGCTCTTATTAAATCTTTGTTGACTGGCTCTTTATGTGGTTCCTGTGCACCAGGGATCCAGCAATAAAGATGCATAAGATACTAATGTCTGCCTGTGAATCAGACCTTTCTCTCTGCAATACTTCCTAGATTGCCTCCTTAGTGCAGTTAATCAGACACCGGCACCCCTTGGGATCTATGTTTCAAACTTCTAAAGCAACATTTCTGAACTGGAATCAATTTTCAGATTCTCAGATCACAAATAATGTGAAGACACTGAATGGAACAACAGTACATCAGCAACGATCGATTGCACACTTGGTGACAAGATTTGAGTCAGACAGTCACAACTAGAATGCCAACATGTTATTTAATTCATGGTTAGCAGTTTTAGAATAAGTCAAATGTTTTCACACAAAACTTTTTATAATAGTTTCTTTTCTTTCTATTCTTTTTAAATATACAACCATAATAATAAGTTTTTGTCTTTTAAAGCTTCTACATTTGATACTTTTTACAACGCTTTGCTGTCAGTTTAATTTTTTTTCATTTTATAGTCAAAAGTTTGCACTAATTCAATAGATTTTCATGCTTTAAATTCGTTTCTACACTGTACACACGTCTAGGTTATATAAGGGTTATTTGACAAAGAAACAAGTGAAGGTGTGCTGTGTCAGATAACCTGGATTTCACAGGATCTCTTGACCTAAACCCATTTGAGATAATTTGGGGACACAGAGTAAAGTTACAGTGGCCAACAATTGCTCAGCTGTGATGTGTAAAGAAGTTTTATAATACCTTTTATTCTTTGTCTGTTTTATCACAGTTTTTATCTTCATTGGAATATATATTAATATAAACATAACTTAATATATTCTTAGTTTTAATTACCTTTAAATCACATCATTAGATTCAGAATTGGGGAGAATATACAAACTCAACAGAAAGGAACCAAACTGTCCTCTTGAACCTCATTAGTACAGCAGAATGGGAAACATTCCAGTTGAGCCATTGTAGCAATTGTCTAGAACATAAATATTTTATTATGACATCAAATATGAGCCCTAACTGGATCATTTACAGCAAAGAAATATGATTGTGTGAATGATAACAGTAGGTATCCAGTTGCAGTAGCAGCTTCATATGCTGATACACCAATTGTGAAACAGAGATATGTCTCAGTAGAGTAATTGGCCTGGTTGTGCTCTCAGCAGAAAAAAAAAACTAAACATTTACCATGTATGAGGAAGAAATTGGACATCTACTGTCAGGTCGATCCCCAGACATGAGCAGTGGAAATTTTTATAATACCAGACAGGTTGAAGAGGCAGAATACAAATGCAAGAAGCTGGACCAAGTACACAGATCAAAACTGAAAGATCACGGCATCAGAAAAGCTGGATCTATAAGTCGAATAACAAGACTTGAACAAGTCTACCCACAGCAACTTAAAATGCTAAGAAGTTACTAGTAAATAATTTGTCTTGGTTTTAGGTATGTGAAGGTAAAGACACTAGACTAAAACAAACTAAAATAAAATAACATTTTTATAATCAGGCCATGGTAAGGTCTGTAACACTTTTAGGTGCAAACAGTGGTATGATCACATCACGTAATAAGCGAACACTTGTCACTACAGGATGAAGTGTCGAGATGACAACTGTGATTGAATAGAGTGATCAAGGAGGGTGATGGGGGAGAAAAAGGGTCAAGGTTTTATTTTCAAACATCCGTTTCATCACAGCACTGATGTGTGTTGATGTGTGTGACCTGTCATGTCTCATATATAAGTCCCTTAATTTATTTTGTCTTATCTTACTTCGTATGCAGGGGCAAAGTTCCACTGGAAAAGGAAAAGGCCTCCACCTACACGTTTGCTGCAAAGTTCAAAGTATATAATAGCACTGCTGTACTAAAGCATATACGTCTACTACTAGCATCCCAGCAGATCAAAGTGTTAGACATCTCTTTTTAATGGTGTATCATGTCTCCCTGATCAGTAGTTTAGGAATGATGTCCTTTTCCATGTGTTCCACTCTCTACACCACATTGGCCATAATTGCTCCCAACCCTCTAAGATCTGTAACATGAATGAGAAAAGTAAAAGTCAGATGAATTCCTAGAGGGCAGAAAAATAAGTGATTTAAGTTTGGTAAAAGTCTGTTGGCACTGTTTCATCCATGAGACCCTATATAGTATTTTTTAAATATTGTTTTACTAAGATCTGTAGAGATTTTGAACCTGACTGGTGTAACATGACTGGTGTAACATGATGACTTCTTTGGTGTGGTTCAATGGTGTGACTTTTTTATTTGTAAAACTAAAACAATGGTCATCCGCATGACATATTTCTTTAGAATAACATTTAAACTGATGAGTTGAGGTGGCACAACACACTAGCATGTGAGATAGCATCTCCCACTTTTGCATCAAAAATAGTTCAGTTGTTACTGGCAAGGCTGCCAGTAAATGTTCTTGTTATCCATTTTCACATACATTTGTAGCATTTAGCAGACGCCTTTATCCAAAGTAACTTACAATTACAACTGAACACCATTTGTGCCATTGAGGATAAAAAGCCTGGTTCAGGAACTCTACTGCTTAACTTGGTGGTAGTGGGAAAACTGGACAACCTGGAATAAAGAACAGTGGTATATATACTAGGGGGGTAAAAGGATTTGGGTGTCATTAAGGTCTGTTTAGCGAAGCTGCATTAGATGCGTGTATAGGAGAATAAGATGCTATTTTTATTGTTGCATATTATTTATATTATAGGATTGTCTGGAATGGTGTCTATATATTTTGGCCATATTGTATTCTAGATGTCTATATAAATGAATGACAGTTTGACATGAGGCTTTTGGGCTTCTAGCAAGAATGGAAAGCCACATCAACTTTAGTGACATCCACCCCCACAACACCTAGCTTAGATAATAAACATCAAATTCAGGGTTGACAAGAATGTGTGTGTGTGTGTGTGTGTGTGTGTGTGTGTGTGTGTGTGTGTGTGTGTGTGTGTGTGTGTGTGTGTGTGTGTGTGGTTTGTATTTGAGCCAACAGTTTATGTAACTGGATTAAACTATACTTTGGCCGTGATCCACCCTAAGGAGATCCTGTCTGGGCCCTGCGTCCTCCAAATACGACATGCGACACAGTAAAAACTGTGTGTTATGAACTAGCAATCTTAGTTTAAAGTAAGGTATAATTATAATAATAGACATTGTAGTGAAATTGTTAATTAACTCTCTTAACTCATCATTATTAAAAATTATTAATTACTTATAAATACATACTCTAAATTCGATCTTTTTCTCCATTCAAATGACTTGGTGTTCAGTTTTATATACAGCCATCCTTTATCATCCACAACACATCCGGTGTTACAATCATCATGTAGTGAAGTGTGAAACACTGCAGTAAGCAAATTTAAATAAATTAGGTGTGAAAACTGATAGTTGGATCTATTTTTGCTCGCATAAACATGCCACAGCATCAATAAACTGAGATTTGTCTTAATCAGCAAATGAATCATCACAGATGTCTGAGAAAACTTTAATTAAAAAATCATGAGGTTGGAACCAGCAGCTATGAATGTGAAGCAAGTAAGTTAAGCTTTATTAATTTCTAGAGTTTCTCCCAAAGTGATTCACAGAATAAGTAGAAATAAAATGCATTACAAAGGAATAAAAATAATATAAGGATAATCGTAAATATACATAACAACTGTGTCTCGCACGGCTATAGAACAAGATGCTAATTGGTAGTGTTCAAAGTTGTTAGTGGCAGTGGATTCCTGTATATTGTGGCCAGCCACTTGGGGGGCCAGAGGAACATTTTTTTCATACTTGTGTTTATTTTAGTCTGTGTGTGTGTGCGTGTGTGTGTGTGTGGTTGAGGGCTGTTTAGGGGGGGGAGTGGCAAAATGAACAGCAGCAGCGTTTCAGAATTCCATGTTTGATCTTTGTTTCTGATCAATGCCCGTGAGGGTACATTCTCTGCCAAGCCTGGGTGGGTTTGGTTATGTATCCATTCCAAAAACATGTGCCCATGGGTTGACTGCTTAAATTAAGAGTGATGTTTATATTCGAGTGAATCAGTAAATAAGAGATTGAAAGTATATAGACTGAAACCATGTCCAGGGTGTAATTTGGCCTTGTGCCCAGAAAACCTTTGGACCCGTCACAACCCTGATTCATCTAAAATATTGCATTATCCTCCCACCCCCAAATGCTTACTAGGAGCAACCCATCTATATATTACTAGGGCTACTCATGAAACATATTTGCATAAAAGAAAACAAACCTGCACGGGTGATTCTAAATGACTTTTATCAACATAGTTTGAGATAAACACGGTTTAACTGAAACCTGTTCTAATGGTCATCAAATCACATCATTATGGGAAATGGTTGTTTTATTATGAGAAAGTTTTACTGTATTTCATTATTATTATATGTTTTACCCACTTAGTCATTTTGATTCAATTTAAAAGGTTCAATTAATAGTTTTGACACCAGAACAAGAGCATATTGCTGTACGATTCCAAATCCATCGATATTAGATGGTTTTTCCTTCACAGCTACTCATAACAGACTTTGTTATATAATCATTGTTATAAGGTTAAGTGTTATAATGTGTAACAAATGGATTTTGCTTTGTTTTTGGTTGCTTCCTTTAGGGGTTACCACAGTGGTTCAATATCTGCATCATTCATTTGGCATAGTTTTCATCCTTTCATACAAACAACCTTATTTATCTTAGCATAGGATTGACGCTACAATGAACTGGTTCATTCACACCATGGTTAAGTACATATAGAGTAGCTCAGTTGAGTGTCTTCAATTATCATGGCTGTGACGTTTTGACTGTGGAAGGAAACCGGAGCTCACAGAGGAAACCCACAAAGTTACAGGCAATCGAATCAAGGACCACCTTGCAAAAAAAAAATCTTCTCTGTCACAGCTTTTATTTGATATAAAAATTTAATATTTTTTTTAAGTACAATGTTAGGGACAGACCAGCTCTGATCTTTCTTATTAAACCATTGTGCTACATCTACTTTAATCAAGATAAAGTTTCTAAATATAAATCAACAATATAAAATGACTCAAATTAAATAATAAGCAAGTTTTACAGCAGGCAGTGTTAAAGCTGCACAGCTCCAGGGAAAAAGGTTCAAGTCTGATTTTCTGTTAGAGTCTCATGTGGAGTTTGCTTTGCTTCTTCTCTTCCTGTCTGTGGTTTACTGTGGCTATAAAGTCTGCTAACTTCCTATAAACGTACCACTTTATTAATTGGCATCCCCAATAGACTCCTTAAAGTAAGTGCCACTCGATGGTTTGCCACCCGGTAAACACCATGTGCTCCACGTCTTCTCAATGTCTGTTACCAATATGTACTGAAGACAAAAGAATTTTATTAGTTGACAATTGTATTAAACTGTAGGAAATAAGTTTATATAAACAAATGGAGTTAATTGAATTTTGGGACTTTTCTAGGTAATGACATTTTGGGGGATTTGCAAATTTTTGCAATTTTGCAAACTGAATTTTGTTTACTACTAATTTACTACTTGCTTGATAAAGGATACTTTTTCTCATCCTCTCCTCTGTAGAAAACAAAGAGACAGTAAGAGACACATTTGAGCTGCAGGCAGACCATTGAAGCACACACACGCTTTATATCTAAATACATAATATGTAACGTTACGTAATTTTAATCCTCTATATGTCCTGTACATATGCAGAATTGTCAATAAAACCAATACTACTACTACTACTACTACTACTACTACTACTACTACTACTACTACTACTATGTAACGTATACCTGTTCTTTACCCAGGTGGAAATTTACGAATTCGGTGGAGTGCTGGCTATAAAGCAATGCAGGATTTAAGTTCAATCTTTGCATGGATATACTGTCTCGAAAAACGTTAAATGACTTTACACATAAAATGTGAGTAAATTCGTTTTACTCAGAAAATATTCTGTCCCCACTCCAATGAAACATCTTTCTTGTGTGCCCAATTTTTCTTAAAACAGTTACTGTAACTGCACTGTTCATCTTCCACATCTGTACAATGTACTTTTTTTATTATTTGATTTAAGCTCATTTACCATTTGGAGATTTCTGAATGGATCTTTTAAAGGCAGAAGTAACGTTTCAGTGTGTACTCAGCCATTTCACATGTCGATTGTAGTCACTTGTGTTTTAAAGGTCCTATCGATTGTTGTGGTGTTTTGCTGATTGATTACCGATACAGCTGGGATTGTACACACCGGTGGGTATGTTGTGTATTCCCCAGAGAATAACAACAGTCACAGGGCAACCTTGAGTTTGATGGGAAGATCTGGGAGGTAACTTTATTTGCTGCATTAGGGCTACTGATCAAGACTTTGTAAGGGAATTTATACCTTATATGTGTGTTTAATTTTCATTAAGCCAGTATATTAATCATGTTTAAGTCTTATTGTCAACGCGACATCAGACTGTCACTGGCGTCAGTCTCCAGGGACTTTCCAGATAACAAAGCACAGCAGAAATCATTGTAATTTTAAGATAACATTAAACGATTAGCAGGCAATATGACTAAGGTAAAAACTAATCAGAGAGGAACCAAATTCCTAATATGGTAATGCCCGGTCTAAATTAACATTGAATGATGTATAAATCTGTATGTAGAATCAATGGTTTTTCAGATGTCTGTGTCTCACCTGCCAGGGCCTAAAAACCCTAGACAGATTCTTTTCTTTATTTCAATAAATATTAGTGGTGGGACTCGATTAAAAATTTTAATCGAGTTAATTACAGGGTCTGTAATTAATTAATCGCAATTA
>JAOTRQ010065766.1:0-13016 GCA_028565875.1 Hoplisoma paleatum
GAGTGCCCGGAGGAAACCCACGCTGACACGGGGAGAACATGCAAACTTCCACACAGAAAGTCCCCAGCCCGACCCGGAGATCGAACCTGGGACTTCTTGCTGTGAGGCGACAGTGCTGAACCACTCAGCCACCGTGCCGCCCTGAATAGTATTAAGTGCCGGTAAAACGTCATCAGGGATGTGTAGCCTAAGTGTGTAGATGGGGACAGTGTAACCTAGTGGGTAGAGTGTTGGGCAGGGAACCCAAAGGTTGGGGGTTCAAATCCAGGCTCTGCTATACGGCCACTGTTGGGTCCTTGAGCAAGATCCTTAACCCTGTCTGCTCCAGGGGCGCCGTACTGACCCTGAACTCTGACCCCCAACTTCCAGACAAGTTGGGATATGCGAAGAGAACTGAACATCTGTACTGAACATCTGTACATGTGACAGACGGTTTATAACTCGATAGATAGGCGACCTGTTCAGGTGTTTAGTGTACTTAAACAGGATTAACTGGTGGGAAATCTAGAAGACAGACAGAAAGACAATATAAACAGAAGATAGTCAGTACGATAGACAACTAGATGCAGACACTGAACTTTTTGTAAATTTTGTAAAGTTGTTTTGAGACAATATTGGAAAAAGCGCTATAGAAATAAAGGTGACCTGTTCAGGTGTTTAGTGTACTCAAATAGAATTAACTGGTGGTAAAACTAGATGGATGAAGTAGCTGATAAATAAATGATAGTAAAATAAAGCACAATATTCAGCCTTGGAATGTAAAATGTCAGTGAGTGAACGTTTTAAAAACTGAACCCACACGTCATCACTCAGAGTACCGAGAGATTAACATGAAATGTAAATTATTACGTGATGCAGCTGCTGCTAAATACAAAATAATAATATTTATAATAATAATTCAAAACTTTGAAGGACGTTCAAGGATGCGCTGGATTTTCCAAACGCGTTTTTCTGCCTCAGGTCCTGCCGCGGCCGCCGTATCGTCTCTGACCCGCCGTACGTTGAAGGTAAACATTAGCCGTTTGCTAATCGGTGCGAGGTTCGAATCGCTCGGGATCCGCTGTGATTGCCGCTGTCATGTGAACGTTCGGCGGCGGCAGTTCACTTCAGCAGACGCGAGATTCGGAAGAGAAAAGTGAGTCTCCGTGAACGAAAAGAGCCGCGACCAGAGCGCTAAATGTTAGCCACAATGCTAACTGTACTCAACGGACAGGCTAGCTAACGTTAGCATAGCATGCTAGCTACGTCAGGACAAAGACTGCCAATTATATATTTATATAAGCATGTATTGTATATGTTTATAATGAACCCTAATTAATAACGTCACGTTAAATCAAAGCACATTTCCTGCACACTCGTTTTATTCGGTTAACGTTTATTTGTAGCTTTTTTTTATTTTAAAGCTAAATGCTAACTGTTAGCACGGAGCGTTTTATGTCCGTTTGTTTACATCAGAAACTCACGCGCTCATTTCATCCAATGCAAAACAAATTTAGATATATAATAATGATTAAAAAGCGTTTTATTAATTAATTTGTTGTTTATTTTACAGTCACGTTACACGTGCTGGAAAGTTCTGTGAGGTTCAGGGTTCGATTCCACGGGCTGTGCGTGTTCAGCTCAGCTTTTCTCTCCCACAGTCCAAAGACACGCAGTAAGGCGAACACTGGAGACTCGGAAATTCTCTCGTGTGTGTGTGTGTGTTTGGCTCACTGCCGATAACAGACTGGCGACCTGTTCAGGTGTTTAATGTATTCGCCCAGTGTAGTGGATCGCGTGCTGTGGAGTTTGCATGTTCTCCTCGCGTCCGTCTGGGTTTCCTTCTGGGAAGTTCGGTTTCCTTCCGAAGTCCAAAAACGTGCATTAGCATAAATGGGGTAGACCTGTGTACATATCATATTTTGGTGCTCTGGTTTGTGCACCCTTGTGGTTTCGTGTCTCTGATTAACTTGGCTGCATGTTTTTGGATGTTAGTAGGAAACCGGAGTGGCCGGAGGAAACCCACGCCGTCCCGCTCCCGTCCTGCAGGAATGGACATGCTGTGTTTTCAGTTACCTGGACACAGCGATGCCGCGCTGAGCAACATGAACTCTCTACGCGAGCAGCTGCACTTCTGTGACGTCACCATCACCGCCGGCGGCCAGCAGATGTTCCGCGGCCACAAGGTGGTGCTGGCGGCTGGCTCGGCTTTCCTCCGCGACCAGTTCATTCTCAATCCCTCGTCGGAGCTCCAGGTACAATATCCGAATCCGGTCACCAGTCTTGAGCGCCTGAGTTAAGTCACGAGTCGTTGCTAAAAGCGCCGTCTCTCTTCTGCCCTTCTGTCCAGCAGGTGTCAGTGTTGCACAACTCCACTGTCATCCACAAGCTCCTGCAGTCCTGCTACACCGGCATCCTGCAGTTCAGCGCCAAAGACATCGTCAACTACCTGACGGCCGCCAGTTACCTGCAGATGGAACACGTGGTGGAGAAATGCCGCAGCGCCCTGGGTCACTACCTGCAGCCCAAAGGTCAAAGTGCGCTCGAAGTGAGTCCCCGCCCCTCTCTCCGCCCATCCGTTTGTCTGTGTCTCACTGACACGTGTCTCTACACCACCACAGTGCATGAAGACCGAGGAGTCGCAGGCCATGCCGGAGATCGTGAACGGAGACGCTCCGGATCCCATGTCGCCCCCTGCTGAGAACACGGCCTCGCTGCAGCCGCACAGTTCCGAGGACGAGCCGCTCGTGTCGGGACTCGAACCGCCCAGGGACCAGCGCATAACACAGGTACAGAAGCCGCCATTACACCCACAAGTCCACACGAATACTTTAGGACATGAGAAACGACAGAAGAGATACTTTAATGGCGATCTGGTCCCACTGCAGTTTACAAACGTAACATCAAAGCCTCGGTTGGTTTTAATTATTATTGGCGGTTGTGTTCAGGGTTCATGTAGGGAAGGATAAAGACGGTATTGTTTACACACTAAAAATAATTTAACTGTTTCCTGTCATGATTGTGATAAACAATCTTCCTGCGGCGTTGTTTGGATGCTGTAGGTGGGCGACTCGGAGGACGGCGTGAGGAACGACTTCAGCATGTTCGAGATGCGTCTCCGTGACGACTGCGGGTTCAAGGATGAAGTGCGGCCGGACGAGCCGAGCAGGGTTGACGAGGACGGCGGCGGGCAGAGGGGAGAGATGCGTATCTGGAAGTGGAGATTCCGGGAAACCAGACCCGGCCGGGGCTTCAAGCACCGTAAGCGCGGTTTGTTCCGCGAGCGACGGCAGCTGGGCTTCCAGCAGGCGTGGCGCTTCCCCACGTCGGAGGAGATCCTGGGTAACCTGGCGGCGGCGGGCGTGGTCTCGGATTACCCGCAGGAGTACCCGACGGGCCTGGGCGAGGACCGGCCAGAGGACTCGGTGGATGTAGTCGGCTCCACGTCGTGCGTGACTGTGGCATGCGAGCAGTGCGGCCTGGCATTCTCTACGCCGGAGGATCTGGCGTCCCACGCCCGCTCCGCCCACCTGCCTTACATCTGCCCGTGCTGCGGCAAGCACTTCAGCCAGGCCAACAACCTGGCTCGCCACATGGCGGTGCACCGCGCCGCCAAGGCCCACGCCTGCCCCGTGTGCCACAAGACCTTCACGCAGAAGACGACGCTCATCGACCACATGAACATGCACAGCGGCGAGCGGCCGCACGTCTGCGCCTTCTGTCGAGTCTGCTTCGCCCACAAACCCGCCCTGCGGCGCCACCTCAAGGAGCAACACGGTAAGACCACCGCACAGAACTATCTGGAGATACAGAGCGAGAGCGCCGCCATGCTGATCGCCGACGGGACCATATGAGACCTTGGTGGGGGGGGTCAAATATGACCCCGGTTTCCCCCCAGATTTCTTTATTTATAGGACTGACTGCACTCTGCCCCCTTTAGGACCCGTTCACACAGGTGAAGGACTATGAGGGGGGAAAAGAGGGGGTCGTTCCGGGTCTTTTTTGTATGGAGATTTGCATTTTCTCCAACAGTCCAAAAACATGCAGTCAGTTCGATTAGAGACACCGAAATGTCCATTCAGTACCCGGATGAATATGTTTCCGGCGCAGCCACAAGCAAGCAGTTAAAGTGCTGCAAAAGTCATCTAAAGGTTGCCGGGTTAATGCCCCACTGCACCCTTGAGTGAGGCCCCGATGCTCGGTCAGTGAATTAGACTGTAAACTGTACCAGTACTGCCTCCTACAGGCAGAAAATAGTCATGTTAAAGTTTCACGTTTCATTGCTTTATCCTGATCAGTGGGTCAGACTGGTACTATTTTTGGACTGTTGGTGGTAACGATGTGGACGACCCATCGCCATCATGACAAGGTAAAGCGTATAATGACCCACCAACACACCCCATCCCCCCGTGTCTTTAAGTGCTTTGATCTCAGACCGTAACATGTAAAGATTCCAGAATTTGTGGGATTTTTGTGCCTCGCTGATGAAGCGTTTATGAAACACTGTGTCGAGTTGTGGAGTCGATGATGTTTGTATTTGTTAGTAAACAAAAGTCTGTCGTGTTTTTAACAATTTTAATAAACCCGTTACTAACGGGCCGGTAGTGAGACTGAGTGTTCAGTGTTGTGGTGAGAACAAAATGTTTCATCGTTAGAAAATAAAAGGTTGAATTTAATATTTGATTTTTGTTCATCACACACACACACACACAGGGTACAACTTTGTGTCGACTACATTTATTTCTCCTCAGTAAAATCTTTAATAAAATGCCAAAATGTCCACTAGGTGGAGGCAAATGGCAAATAAAAGAAACACTGACCAGATTTCAACTGTTAGAATTTAGTGGGTTTTATACTTTATTGAACCCCGACAGTTACACGACATGAAACTTCAGTCCATTATAAGGACAAAATACCCCCCCCCTCCCCCCCTCAGGAGGTTAAACACTCAGAGGAAATCCTCGCTGTAGACGACCTGGTTCCTCTTGTCCCGGTACGAACCTTTTGCGCTGTTCTGAACGGCTGCAGAAAACAAAGATGTTACAGTCAAACTGATTCTGACTCGAGGACGTAACGATTCATTAACGACTCTACACAACGTGAATGGTACAATTTATTTATAATCAGGGGGCGGCAAAGAAGCCCCGGGTTCGATTCCGCCAAGCACAGAAATAAAAATATATTACAAATGATTCAATGTGCTGGAAGGATAAAGCTCAGACGCCCCCTGCTGTTCAACATCGATTGTTTTTTTTTTGAATAGTATTGTGTAAGTGAATCTTTGCTGAATCGTTACACCCCAGTACGACCGTGTGGACCTGTAGTCCGGTGGACCACTCACCCAGAGAGCCCCAGACCGATTTGCCGGTGGCGGCGTCCAGCATGGGCTGCTTGCGGGCGATGCTGACCCTGATGTTGATGTCGCCCACCGTCCTGCCGTTCAGCTGGAGACGAAGGATCCGAAAGGCGCGAGTTTAAAAACACGGTACGACGGATCCGGAAACACGATGACCAAAGCAGTGAGACTCACCTCCGTCACCGCCGCGTCCGCCGACTCCATCTTCTCAAAAGTAACGAAGGCGCAGCTAAAAAAGACGAAACCACGGCGGCGTTACGACAAGAGACACTACAGACGAAACATCATCATCCAATGTGTCGTGATTAATGTTGAAATCTGACCATAACAGTATTTACAACTTTTATATTATAATAACATTTTAATCTAAATTATTTTCAACTCTAGACGTCAGGTTTATAAAAACACGACAGACGTGATTTGATTTCACGTCCAGCACAAATATTATAATCATAAAATCACCAGGAAACCGTTCAAAACACCCAAAATCATGTCAATGTGGAATAAATAATAATAAAATGATAATAAAGTAGGTACAGTAGTTCTGATATTTACTGTTAGTCCTCGTCAGGATCTTATTAATCTTATATTATTATTAATGTTTTATTAAACTTATATCAATAGATCTTATTAAGCATATATTATTGTGAATAAATGATAAATAAAATACAGAACTCAAAGCAATGAACAAGGTAGAACGATATATATATATGTGTGTGTGTGTGTGTGTGTGTGTGTGTGTGTGTTCTGCATCGTACTTGCGTGGAGAATCCATGGACAAGTCGATGATGTTGCCGTGCTGAGAGAACGCCACCCGGAGGTTTTCCTCCACCATCCCGGAGCCGTACACGTAAACCGTGTTTCCCTTCCTCACGCCACGCCGCTCCGGGTACGAGTCCGAACCTACACACACACACACACACACACACACACACACACACACATCAGGATCTCAATAGAACCTGCTTAAAGATTTCAGACATACAAAAAAATTCTGAACTGGAGCGCTGAGATTCTGAGCAGAGAGAGAGACAATCACACACTGGAGGGAGAGAGAGAGAGAGACAATCACACACTGGAGGGAGAGAGAGAGAGAGAGAGACAATCACACACTCGAGAGAGAGAGAGACAATCACACACTCGAGAGAGAGAGAGAGAGAGACAATCACACACTCGAGAGAGAGAAACATCACTACATGAGAATTTTAGGTTGTTTTACGTCTGAACGGTCCGTCTCGCTCTCTCTCCCTGTCGCGCTCTCTCTCCCTGTCGCGCTCTCTCTCCCTGTCGCGCTCTCTCTCCCGCTCTCGGCTCCGGTCTCGATTCCTGTCTCGCTCTCTGTCTCGCTCTCGGTCCCGTTCTCTCTCTCGGTCCCGTTCTCGGTCCCGCTCTCGTTCTCGGTCCCGTTCTCTCTCTCTGTCCTGATCTCGGTCATGCTCGCGCTCGAAGTCTCGACTGGACGTCACAGCCGTCGGCACCACCGCTGCCGTCGCCGTGGGGGTCTCGTCCTCGCCGGGGGTGACGAAGCTGAACAGACAGAGAGAGACAGACAGAAGATTCAATCTGAGCAGCGGATTCACACTCACAGACGTGGTAGAGGCGCTCGGTCTGAACTCACCTCTCGTACAGAGACTTCCTGTGGGTTCTTTTAGCCGCCTGCAAAAATCAAAAACAATTTGAATCACGGGGGGGAGGGGGGGGGGGGGTTAATTTATTGTTAGTCGCCCTGCAGGGTGAAATAAATCTTGTGATGTCATCAAATCAAATATAAATAAGAAAATAGATGAAAGTATTTACACATCTACAGTATCACTACTGCACAAGAACTTTACAACAAGGTGCACGAATCAAACCAGGAGTAGCAACCGTGAAGACGACCGCATGGGTTTTCATCCGGGTACTCCGCTTTCCTCCCACAGTCCAAAGACATGCAGTCAAGTTCATTGGCGCTACTGAAATGGTCCTGTGTGTGTGCGTGTGTGTGTGCGTGTGTGTTTTTGTTTATTAATTCTTCCAGGTAACATGACAGGAGACGATCGGTCATTACACAAGTCACATCAAGCACAGATATGGACCGTTACATTTTTGGACTGTGGGAGGAAACCGGAGCGCATGCAAACCGGGAGAACATGCAAAATCCACACAGAATGCCTTGGGTCTACCGAAAAGTAAATCTTTCTTGTTGTGAGGCGACAGTGCCGCATCACTAAGCATGTGTCTGTGTGTGTGTGTGTGTGTGTGTGTGTGTGTGTGTTTGTATCTGTACACTGCAACAGACTGGCAACCTGTTGAGGTGTTTTGTGTATTCGCCCCAGTGTGTGTGTGTCCCACCGTGACCCTAATAAATATTAAACGCTGGTAACACGGATGTTCTGTTAGTAACGCCGCATTATGACCTCAGCAGGATCCTCGTCTGTAGAGACGCTTCTCTGGAACGGCAGGAACGCTAAAACGGGGACTTTCTCAGGATCCTGGACACATCAAAGCAAACACGTCAAGCATGAAGAAAAAGTATGTGCACCCCTGCTCTACTGCGCCTCCAGTGGTTTAGACGAACTTCACGTTACCTTCAACTTTCCCTCGAGCGTCCTCGAGCGTTTGAAGCCGGAGTTCTTGTTTTCGGACTTGATGGCGCTGATGGCGCCAGATTTGATGAGCATCTTGGCCTGTTCGGTGGCCGTCGCCGTGTCGACCACCAGCTGATCCGACAACGCTGTCGTGAAACACATCAGAAGAAAACCGTTCAGACGTCGTGGTTCACATTCACCCACACAGATTACATAATAAACAGATCTTTATTTTATACAGCAGAGCGCCGCACTTTTCATCCTGAGTTATAATGCACATCACATCAGAGAGAGTTTGCATGTTCTCCACTTTACTCTGTTTACTAAACATTATCATTTTTAAATATTGATATAGTTTATATAGTATTTACATTTGACATGTTTAGCAGACGCTTTTCTCCACAGCGACTTACTTTAGCTACACACTCTCCAGTCTGAGCAGTGAGGGGTTAACGACGACGCTCGAGGACCCAACGGCAGCGTCCTTTGGATGACAAGTGATACATCTTGGGTGTTCAGTGGGATCTATAAAGGGTCGTCGTGGTTTCTGGTTTTTATTCCAACTAACCCAGGTCACATGATCAGCTGGTTAACTGAGACCAGCTAATGAAACTAGTGAAACTAGTTCTGATCTGATTGGAATGAAAATCCAGCAGCTACACGGACGGATTTGGTTCGACGCCCCTGCTGATACGTTACTGAGTTTTTAACCACATGACTGTAGGATCTTTATAACAATGTTCGGAGGACGCAATATTTTTGGCTGCAGGTGTTTTTGGCTGCAGGTGTTTTTGGCTGCAGGTGTTTTTGGCCTCAGATGGTTTTGGCTGCAGATGGTTTTGGCCGCAGGGGTTTTGGCCGCAGGGGTTTATGGCTGCTGGTGTTTTTGGCTGCAGGTGGTTTTGGCTGCAGATGGTTTATGGCTGCAGATATTTTTGCTGCCAGTGTTTTTGGCTGCACGTTTTTGGCTGCTGATTTTTTGGCTGCAGAGGTTTATGGCTGCTGGTGTTTTGGGCTGCAGATGTTTTACTTGCAGATGTTTTTGGCTGCAGATGTTTCGGCTGCTGTACTCACTGCGTTTCAGTCCCATCTGGCTCGTCTGGCTGCTTGAACTTTGCTGTTTCTTCAGCGCCAGTAAAGCTTTTTTCTGTCAGGAAAAAAAAACTGTGTGTAGTGATAAACACATAAAACAAAGACTGTGTGTGTGTAACAGTCTTTTTACTGGTTTGTTCAAGGCTCTTTTCTACCTTTTTCTTCAGTTTAGCATATTTCCTCTGCAACATTTCCTCCTCTTCAGTCAGTGAGCTGGGAAACACGACCATAACTCACCTGCACCAAAACTCACCTGCACCAAAACATCAGTTTAATATTCAGATATAAAATCAACAATATCAGTCGCTCATTAGAGGCCGACTGCAGCCTAGTGGTCCAGTACAGGTAGTACAGCTCCAGTCATCAGATGGATGCCAGTTCAAACCCTCAGTGCTACCAGGTTGCCACCGTTTGGCCCTTCAGCGAGGCCCTTAACCCTGACTGACTGCTGTAACTGTAATGAAGGTAAAATATTAATAATATAAACATGACTGAGGTTGAAGGGGAACAACAGTGGAACCCTGGTAGTACTGCTACTTAAACCAATAACCTTTCGATTACTAAACCTTACGATCAAACTACAACACAGGATGACGTCCTCTTCGGAGTTTGGCATGTTCTCACGTCGGAATTTCCTCCTGCTCTAGATTTAACGCAAACCGTTCGGTTTGTGTGTGTGTGTGTGTGTGTGTCCGGACCCACCACGATCCCAACAAAACACCACCAGTTTACAAACCGCACTAGACTCGAGCAGCTGATGCTTCCAGGTTTAATAAAAAGCTTTTTAAATTTTGCATATTTAAAAACTTACATCAATGAAACAAATTCAAAATGTTTTATCTTGGAAGCTGCGCTCGCAGCAAAAGCGAGACGCACGTTAAACACGTCATTAAGTGTGCGCCATGACGCTCGCACAAAGTAGCCTTTTTGATAAGATGTTTACGTTTACGTTTAAAATATTTACGTTTTTGTTGTTGTTGAATTAAACACGTAGTTTATGTTACAATTTAAATAAACAGCAAAGAGATATGTTTGTTACGTTTACGCGAATTGAATTGTGTTGCTTTTGCTCATTTTAACATTTTATGAAACAGCGACCTCTAGAGTCACACAATTCGTTGGGTGCAGAAGTTTGCATAGCACTATTGATTGTTTTACTTAAATGTTAAATATATTTTGGCGTTAAAGAGAGAAAATACTTTTATAATTGTTTACTAAAGTCGGCGTTTACCCAGCACAAGTACACATACTCCAGTTTAAAACGTTATACAAACTACACAAAGGTTGCAAATTTTCCTTTTAATACATTTTATCTTTTTTTCATTTTGCGTGGAATTAGACGCAGTTCCTGTTACAATTTAAATAAACAGCAAAATTGTTCAACCACAAAAAGGGAATTGTTACTTTCACAAGATTTATATCGTAACACTACGAAACAGCGACCTCTAGAGTCACATAATTTGTCGGGTGCAGAAAACTGCATAGCACGATTTTCGTTATTCGTATTTAAAAACATACTTAAACAATAAATAATGGTGTTTATTATGTACTAAAGCTGGTGTTTACCCTGCAAGTTAAAAAAAATACCGTTTAAAACGTTATACAAATTTAAGTCACGAATATCCGTTCCGTGACTTCCTGTTTGTGCGCCGCTTCTTACAGTTTCATTGCGAGAAAAATCAGACAAAGGCGGCCGAAATGCAGAGAATCGGTATGTAACAGAATAAAAGATATTATAATAAAATAAATCGTAGTGTCTGTTTTATTTTAGTAGTTTTATCTTTGAAAGTGTGTCCACTTTTTATATGCTTGCTAACGGCTAAACTGACAGCAGTGAGCGGTCGCGTCTCAAATCACTTTCACATACCCTATTCTAGTGCACTACGTAGTGCGCAATATACCGGCTTCATGCACCCTATCTAGCAGTAAATATGTTGAATTGTAATAATGCACACGCGATTCTTCACTATCTAGTGTTTTACATGCAGTTTAATGAAACGTAGCTTAGTTACAAATTATTATGCATTATTATTTCATTAATAAATAATTTACGTTGCCCAATGTATAAATTTTTGAAGCTAATTTCAGCATTTGTTTATACGTGTGTGATATTGAACTACATAGTGCATTATTGATGTACCTGTGTGGGTTTTCCTCCCACAATCCAAAGACATGAAAGCAGGTTAATTGGAGATGTTGAAACTACCCTGTGTGTGTTTGTCTCTGTAGCCTGCAACTAACTGGCGACCTGTTCAGGTGTTTAGTGTATTTGCACAGTGCCTGTCCCACCGTGACCCTAAACAGGGTTTAGAACTGGTAAAACTAGATGATGGAGTGACTCCTGTTTCTTTTCTTTATTACCCCCTCGTGTGTAGATTTGCCCCCGCCTGGTCCTGATGACCTCCCGCTCTCACTTTTGGAGTTGGGCTGTTCAGGGAGGTTTGAACTGATCTCTCACCCAACAACCGACCACAGACCCCTGCCAGCACAATGCACGGTAACCCTATACACTCCACACACACACACACACACACAAAGGTTGGGGGTTCAAGTCCAGGGTCTGTTGGGTCCTTGAGCAAGACCCTTAACCCTGTGTACTCCAGGGGTGCCGTACGTTGGCTGACCCTGAACTCTGACCCCAACTTCCAGACATGTTGGGATATGTGAAGAGAAACATTTTGTTGTACTGTAATTCTGTATCAGCTTCCAGCAGCATCATAATAACTCAACACAGACAGAGATGTAAGGGGACGGTGATAATATGCTATAAAAATATGCAAGTGTATAAAAATGACTGAGTAGAGAACAAAAATCACGATCAGTCACTTCTTGGGAAGCCGGTGCAAGCTGGTGGCTTTGCCAAATTAAATTTGTTGCATCCTTGTTTTCTACTTTGTTCAGCTCCCACACGGTCTTCCTCCCACCGGCGTGGACCTGACGATGGAGGTAGAGAAACGTTTCCTACGGGACCCGGCCTGGCTGCCCATCCACGATACCACAGATGCCTTCCAGAAGTTTCTCAAGTATGAAATCGGCAGTAAACGCAAACCTTTCTAAGACTATAAACTGTATAATACACGAACCCGAGTTAATCCAGAACTAATATTAGACTTCATTATTAATATAAACCTGAAGACACACATAAAAAAAACAAAATAAATAAATAAACGCTTCTGTAAAATACTGATTGCTGCTGTGAATGCTACAGATACGACAATAAAACATTCATCAATGTAACATCGCATCTACATGATAAACAACAATGTTAAATAACAATGTTAAATAAAAGTATGAACTTATTAATCGTGCCTGTTTGCTCAGTAGACGCCCGACCGACCAACAGCACCACTCAGGATTTAAACTCTTCATCTGAGTCCTTCATTAAAAGTAAAAAACATTTCGTGACAATAAAAACTTCTACAGTGAGGGAGGATGAGAGGAGCAACATGTCTCCCTGGTACCTGAGTATAAATGATCGTTTATCTCCACCGTTAAGATCAGTTCTTTCTTTAATGACTCTCAGGTTGATGAAGCGAGACAGACAGGTGGACTCACTGCTGCACTGTTCTCTGTCTCCGCTACACTCCGGGCTGTCTGTGGTTCGAGACCCCACCACCGGACTGCTGCAGGACTTCACCGAGGTTCACCTGGAGCACACGGGCTTGTCGGTGAAGAATTCGTTATCGATGCAGCGGCAGCCAGGACCGCCGTCTGAGAGTCTGAGAGGGAGCAACACCAACTACCCCTTCCTACCAGGTTACAGTCGTAATGTTTATTACAATCCAAGTCTTAATAATGTCAAGCCACAACGTCATCGTTCTCGCCCTCGTTCCTGCCCTCGTTCTTGCCATCGTTCTCGCCCTCGTTCTTGCCCTCGGTCCTGCCCTCGTTCTTGCCCTCGGTCCTGCCCTCGTTCTTGCCCTCGGTCCTGCCCTCGTTCTCGCCCTCGGTCCTGCCCTCGTTCTCGCCCTCGTTCTTGCCCTCGTTCTTGCCCTCGTTTTTGCCCTCGGTCCTGCCCTCGT
>JAOTRQ010065782.1:0-23438 GCA_028565875.1 Hoplisoma paleatum
TATGGAGAAATGTGTTTCGGATAGTGAACATTTCGGATACCGACCGACCTTTCGGAACGGATTGTGGTCGTTAACCAGGGTTCCACTGTATCAAATTAGAATGTCAAAACATTTTTAACAGATTTGACTGCAATTTAAACAATAGTCTCAATAAACAGTGCAAAACAGACTTTACACTTTTGATGAATATGCACTTAATTTTTATTTGTTTTTGCCCTTTTATTTTAAATTCTGATTCATATTTGCTTTCTTTAGTTCGAAACAACTTCTGGATGCATTTGGGGACGTAATTTTTTGTGATTTGTACATTATCAGTGATGTATGAGGCTCTACTAGATCGTTGCAGTGTAATGCTGGAAATATAAAATATTGTATTTGTTGGTTCATAGTTTTATTGAGTTACAATATTGACTGCTTTGTTCTGGAGGATAAATATATAATACAATATATTTTGATTTCTGGTTCAACTCATTTTGGTTAAGTGTAACCTTGCAATAGTTTTTGTTTAGTTGTAATGTGGAGTTGTTTGTGCTATGTATATTTAAAGTGTATTTAGTAGAATGACCTTATGGAATATATATTTTTGTATATTTTATATTATATACATATGTGTTTTGTAAATAATTTTTTTTTAGTCTATGAAATTATTTAAACGTTAAACCGTTTCTCTATTTTACAGCTGATGTTATCAGAGTGGCTGGTGGATGTCCCTGCCAATCTTTGCTCTGATTGGCTGCTTGTGGTCTGTCCTGTTGGAAAACGCTCTCTGGTTGTTGCATCTAAGGTCTGGGACTAGAATCTGTTTTGCAGTAAAGTGAGTGTAGGAATTACTCATTACCCAAGATTCATCACTTCTCAAGTTAGATATAACAACCACGGACAGTTTTGTAACTCCAATTCACCTCACTTGTATGTCTTTGAAATTGGAGAAATTGGAAATTGGAGCTTCCGGACAAAACCCACACAGGAAGAACATGCAAAACTCCACACAGAAAGGACTTCGACCTAGATTGACCCGAGGTACTACTTGCTACCCATTTACCCACCATGCTCGTCAGACAATTGAAGTTTGACAATTGTAGACCCTGAAACATTACATTACATTGTATTTACATTACATTTCATTTTTATGAAACGATGAGCATATCAATTATTTAGAAAATTTGGCTCACTTACGGTCAGGGTGGCTAAATAGGTCGCATGGCTACAGCACCCCAAGATCTCGAGTTTGATCCGTAGGTGATGTGGCTCAGTTCCTTTCTGTATGGAGCAGCTTTGAGAAATGATCAATCTTGTATAATAAGTAAACATCTGCCTTGTCATGAATGTAAGCAAAGTGTGTAAAACATGACACATGCATTAAAAAGATTTGGTTGCTTTTTGTTTTGTTTTTTGTATTCCATAGGGTTGTACTTCATCGTACACTAAAAGTGGGTACTGTGTTAATCGTTTCCCATCTTTGCTACCAGGAGGTAACAGGCATAACTCTGCAGTGGGGAAAGGTTTGTTCTGATTTTATGCTCATAAGCAATATAATTTGAAGCAGCACAAAGTAGCCAGTGTTGTCATAACACAAGTGTGTGTTTTACCCCTTTCCACAGATTACACCATTCTAGACTGCATCTACAGTGAGGTTGATAGGACCTACTACATTCTTGATGTGATGTGCTGGAGAGGACATCCTGTCTATGACTGTTCAGTAAGTAACTATCACATCTAGTTTTTCATGTCTCAGCTAAAACGGTGACCAGAGTTAACAGCCTTTCACACAATATTCCCTGAGTACTTTATACTTCTTATTTATTATTTATAAAGCTTCTCTATAATTAAAGTTTGTACTATAACAGACGGAGTTCCGGTTCTACTGGTTGCAGTCAAAGGTCGAAGAGGCCGAAGGATTAGCAGAGATTTGCAAAAGGAACCCTGTAAGTCAATCATTGAGCATCAATCGCTTACTTGCACACTTTGTTTTTTAATGTTTTTTCTACATTGTTTTGCAGTTCCGGTTTGTGAGTTTGACCAGCATCAGATGTACAGCAGAGTCCATGCAAAAAGCTCTGGCACATGACTACAGCTTTACAGTAAGTTTAGTGGGATAGTGTCTGTCTGAATCCTATAATGTTGCGGCAGACCTGGTTTAACAACAGAATGACTTTAATAGGTTGCAAATCTATATTAAAGCTTATGTAACCTAATATTGTTCCCCTGAAGGTTAATCCCAGCAACACATCTGGAGAAGTAGCCGTCTCGTACAACGCCAACCAAACGTGCAGAATATTTTGTACAATGATGGTGACTAACCATCTTGAATAATCCCTTGTTAGTGTGGTCCACCGTATATCACCACTAACAAAATATGTGGCTTAGTAGCACCATCTTATTATCTATCATATCAATCATTGTACCGTTGTGAACATGTAGCTTAATGTATACTTTCTATATTACTCATTTACATCTTCAGAAGGAAATAGTACTTTCGAGTACTCTCAAACAATCCTCTGTGTATTGTTCTTTTCTCTTCAGGTGGACGGGCTTCTGTTTTATCATAGTGAGACTCATTACACTCCAGGCAGCACGCCTTTGGTGGGATGGCTCAGGCCCTACATGGTGTCGGACATTTTGGGCATAGATGTACCACAATGCCCCCTGACAGCAAAGCCTGAGTACGCCATGCACCAGATGCAGCAGATTCTGGAGCACAAGAAACCATCCAATGAGGTTCGACCTGCAGACCAAAATGGACGATATGAGCTTGAGCATCTCTCCACACCAGACACACAAATGGAAAATGGCAACCAAAAATTAAGTATGGAGAGCTAATTGTGATTGCGGTTACAGAGCTCCAGGATTTAGGACTTTTATTTCACACTGTGTTTGAGGATCTTGAGCTGCATAAATGTTTTTTTATTAAGATCTTGGATGTAATCTGTGTAGCACATTTTAGGCCCTCATCTTTTTTTCTATCTGCAGTGATAAAAACAGTTTTTACATGCAACAATATGTGTATCATTTTAAGTGCTAAAAACAGCCTTGTAGCTCTTGGCTGAAGCAAGCATGAAAAATAGTGGCGGAAAACATTCAAAACTATTCTGCATATAGAGTTGCATGTTATTTTACACTCGTGCATGTCTCACAAGGCAACAGGTGTTATTTTATATTTTAAATACACGACTCTTTTAGCGTGTTTTAATAAAAGTATTTTTTATTCAAGACTTGAATTTCTGTTATTTATTGCTGTTAATTATACACTGATCAGGAATAACATTGACCACCTTTTAATTATTGATGCACTTTGTGTTCTGACATTTATGAGAACCATCCCTCAGGTTGGAGATCCTCTTATCCAGTTTTACACTTACTATTTTCAACTTCTTGGAGATATGTGAACTTGCAGCATAATATATCCCACCACCAATATGTTCATGACCAGACAGTGTTATTCACAAGTCAGTAATGCCTGGCCTGTGTTTTCTGATGTTTTCTGTGTATTTCTGATGATTTATGTAAATTAATGTAGATAATGTTTTAATGATCATTTAATAATGTCTGTTGGATACACTGCACATGAATCTTCAGATCAGATGGGAAATAAAAAGGCCAGAATATCTTGTTTCTTTTAAACTAGTGACTTCACTGTCCATATGAAGGTCCTTTTCTCTACTATCAAGTTGATTTGTAACAGTTTCACCATAATTTGTGCTCAACACAATAACATCAATGTACAGTAGCACATTTAGGCTGTGATCCAGGGTTTAATTCTCAATTAATTTAACTGTGATAGAAAATCAATCTTCTTTCAGCTTAACGGTTGTTTGTTTGACACCCATAGAGAGCTCTCTGGTTTTCATGTTTATTACTATTAGATTATTAATTTAAGTGTATATGCCGAAGCAACACAAACTGCAACTGAGTGTGAACATCCAGCATTATTAGTTTTCTGAAAAATGAATGTAACAGGTCACACCAAGACAATATAAATGGATTCCGAGTCTACCAAAAAAATGGGTGGGTTCAGACAAAAGATGTATCTCAAAATGATGAAATTGTGACTTACTATTTGGAAAACAATGACAATATTTCAAAATAATGAAATAGCAATTATGTTAATGAGAAAGAATATGATTTTAAAAAATCTAATGAAAAAATAAGAATTTTAATTTAATTTTTAATTTAATTTTAACTGGAGAGAATGGGCTTTAAACGAAAGACTAATATCTAATGTCAAATTTATTATCTCTGTTGGAATGTATAAGAAAGTTGTGTATGAGAATGATTTTTTACTTCTGTCATAAATAAAAGTTTCTTTAGGTTATTTAAGGTTAAAGTGCAGAGATGCAAATCAATGACTTGTTTTATATAGAGAGATGGAATCATTTTATTCAAAACTAAACTTGGATTGTTCTCTAAAAAATTCAAAGCAATCTTGCATTTAGTTGATTTCAAGATTTTAGGCTGAGTTCCTGGAAAGCAGACTGTGACTAATACACCTACATTTACAACCACACATCTCTTGCGTCACCCTGTTAACTGGTCTAAGAAAAGAGTGCGGAATGTGTTTTGAGTCATTTTTGCCACTTGTCATGTCATTTTCCACTTTCGAATGTGGCCTTAACTCGACACATTCAATAAGTGAACCAGGCAGTTGTGCAAAATGGAAAGTGATTTTCATTTTTGCACTACTGTGGCCAAACCAACTACCCACAACTCCCTTACTGCTCTGTCTAAGAATTTCTTCTTCAGAATTCAATGTAATCACTTATCATTCAGAAACTAATCTTGTTAAGGCTGTGATGAAAAATATGCCTAAATGTAGAGTGGGTATGTTTCAGCTCTAATTTAAATGATTTATTTATATTAGATATAGATAACCCAGGTACAGAGAGAGAGCTCAGAAGGTCACAGGTTCAAGCCCAACTACCACTAAGTTGCCATTGTTGGGAACTTGAGCAAGTCCCATAAGCCTCAATTGCTCAGAAATGTTGTTCTGATGTACTTGAAAGCTGCTTTGCATAACATTGTTAGCTAAATGCTGAAAAATGTAAACTTTATGCTTTTAAAAGCTGATTTTACGTGAACACACCAAAGACAAACTGACTTCTCCGGTACAAATCTTAGAATTGCCACTGGTCATCTGGAAGCCACTTTTGCCACTAGGATGCACAAACCAGTTGAAAAGTGTCAGGAAGGGCATTCAGTGTGAAAAAACAATGAATGCCAGACTTGTTTAATTGAATGTAAACTCTTATGTAAAACCCAGAAAGCAGCACATGGTTCTACATTCTAATAAGATTTAAATGCAGACACAAAATAAACTCCAGTGAACCACTTTATTAACAGATGAAGAAAATTTGGAACATTGGTGAACTTTGCTGGGAATAATTACGAATATTTTACCAAACATTCATTGATGACTCACACAAGACACATCTAAAGGCCCCACCTGCTGCAGCTGAGGTTAGTGTACATAGTGACACAATAAGTAAAACACTATGCAAATATGGCAGTGATGGAAGCGTGGATGGGCACAAAGCACTAGTGACCATAAAACACACAACAGGCTCTAGATAATCCACAAGAGGGTTGATATTCTTTAGCTATGTGTTAAAGGTGGAACTTGTGAAGGACATACTAATACAACCTGATTTGAATATGTTTAAAATGCTGGGGCAAACCACATCTATCCACCCATTATATAATTATACCACAGCTTAATCCTATTTAGGGTCATGAACGGGCATACACTGAGCAAATACACCAAACAACTGAACAGGTTGTAATTTAAATATCTTCAAAACATTTACTTCTCTTTGGAATATTGGAGGATACTGGAGTATACAGAGGAAATACACGCAAACACTGGTTGCAGTCAGTGTTGAAAAGAAAAGAAATGTATACGTATATAGAATCAGGATCTTTATTTTTGTACAGGTGCACAATACATACATTTACTTGCATTAAATTACAGTAAACAGTATATTACAGTATACAAACATTACTGCCGTATACATATACTGTAGTATGTGTGTGTGTGTGTGTGTGTGTGTGTGTGTGTGTGTGTGTGTGTGTGTGTGTGTGTGCTTGTATGATTCTTTTAATGTAATTTTATGTAAATGTTTTATATCAAGACTGTATTTTTATGAATGGAAGTAGGAGGAGCTGCTCGCTGACATAAATGATGCTAAATAAATTGGCCTGGGTTCACTTGTATCCAACAGGGGGCGCTGTTATGGCTTTGCTTTTTTACAAGCTTCCTTCGGCCAAGCAAAACCAATGCGAGAACGCGACGGGACGACATCGTTAACTTTTAAAAACTTTTTGAAAATCTAAAGGCGGAATTGTCAGGGATCTTTATGCCACAGCTCGTTATTATTATTTAGCCATTAGGTGTAGCGTGATTTTCGGCGAACGTGACATGCGCTAGCCTGACTAGCAGTGAGCTAACTAGATGTGTTTAGGTGTCGACAGCAAACACCGCCTGGATTGTGTAGTGATCGTTGTTGATCCTGATGTGTCTGGTGCAGATACTGGAACGTACACGATTTACTCTGCTCTGATCCAGCAGTTAGGGAGCTTATGAGGTTCAGTAGTGATGTAAATCTGCTAAAGATGCTGTCATGTTTGTTTCGGTAACGTTATCCATCAGCTGGGCTAGTTTTAATTCTTATTATTTTAGTCATCTTGTTGAATCGCAGTTTAGGCTGGTCTCTGTAGCTGGCCTTTTGCGATAATTAGGTTCACATTTGTGATCGCATTCTGAAGGATCGATTTCCACACATATTGTTGGAGCAGACTACATTAAGAATGGCTGCCACTTTATCAGCAGAAGAAGAACAGGTAAATGAACATACAGCTGCTGATTTAAATAAAACCTTGGTACTGTTGGTAATAAATACTGTCATGGTAAAGTTTATAAAGTCATCTGATTAAAACAAAAATAATGTATGGAAGAAGAAAGCCAGAAGAACTAAAATAATACTGTTATATTACTATACTATTACTATTATATTACAAAAATATTACAATTCAAAGAGGTAACCAACTCAGAATTAAACAGTGTTAATGTATATAAGGTCAGTGTTAAGGTATATAAGGTGTTTTAGTAAAAGCCAGTTTAGTCGCTTTTGCACAGTTGACAAACGTGACTGTGAATAAAGATTGCAATACATAAACTGAAGCTGAATAATGGCTAATATAACATACCTGCTAAATAATTTGTTGCGCAGAATTAATATAATTAAGTCTTACTTCTATTAAATATTGGCATAATTTAAGACGCTAGTTTATTGATATAAGATATTGAAGCTCATTCTAAGGTATTCGGTTTTTTTCACAAAAACTTTTAACAGCAATAAATCTATTCACACTACCAGGATGTTTACATATTTATGGTTTTAGAACAACTAAACTACACATTATATAAATCGGCGTGGTTTGTTATAGTGTATTTGTGCTTGTAAGTGTGGGAAATCGTGAAGAAAGTGTTGGCCCGGTTTCGCAATGTTTCCTCGAAATGGAGGAACACGAGCAGCTAATTTCCTCTGCCCACTTCAAAACCTCAAGCGTGCACATATCGCCCATTCAGCTAAATGTTTGTTTTTACATGTCGAATTAGACTATTTTGAATGTTTTAACTTTAAATGGTTTAAATTAAGTTAGAACTACAGCTCATCTTGCCCTCTCTATATGTAATTTACACGAACAAAATTGAAGCTTGAATTTCATACCCTACTTAGTGCACTCTTGTACGGAGTTTTAAGACCGTGCCGTAAAAGGGATTTGGCCATTGGTAGCTAAAACTTAGTAATTTTAACCGCCTTTTAAATGTTAATATTAATTATATTATTTTCTTAAAGGTTTAGGTAAAGCGGTTTTGTGTTACTTTTTTGTAATCGTGAAATAGACATTAATATTAAAACTTCAGTGTTTTGTTTTGTTTTTTAGAAGTATGCAGTATTTAACTTGATTTTATAATTATGTAATTTGAGGAGTGTGAATGCTAATCAGGAATGTGTTCGTTTGGGTTTTGCACCGTTTCCTTGATAAGTAATATGAGCTGCTAATATTCTCTGTTAATTCTCTGTTAACTAAGTTAACTTGGTCATTAAATTTATTATGGGCTCAGATACATTTGGTTTTTTTAAATAAATTAAGTATTATTTAGCTTTAACCTATCAATTGGAGCCTTTTATAACATTTTAGAATACACTTCTCACCACATACTAGGTTTTTACATACTATTTTACCCATCTGTGCCTTTACACAGAGACACACACTAGGGGGCAGTAGTGAGCACTTATGTCCAGCACTGTGCGCAGCACTAGCCACAGTGCCCCGGGAGCGGTTAAGGGATCTGTGCTTCGCTTAAGGGCACTTCTTTCATGACCTGTTGACATTCGGGATAGAACCATTAACCTTCCGATCATGTGCCCAATTATCTGAGAACCAGGCCATGCCCCCTTTGATTTCAAGGATTGTAGTGCGCCCAGGTTGAGATGAGGTTGAGGGCTAATAGCACACCATGGTCTGAACTTCCAGGAGTACAACTTTTGTTGCCACCGGTAAGCTGGGTGTCATAAAAGCCACTAGGATGCGTAAACCAGTGTATTGTTGTGTATGTCCCAAGCCTGGATAAATAGCCAATAGGGGATTTTCGCAATAAAAGCCAATTTCGCATAAAGCTTTGTCAAATAAGTAATGAAGACGATGTCTATTGTGATTATCCTCAATTTGTGTTATTGTTTAAGTTCTTGGGTGTTATTATTGTTAGTACTTGTAGTGGTGGCGTGATTTTAGTGGTCGTCTAATCTACTGTTATACCGTTTCGGATACACTGCCTCAGTGCTGGACGAGTACAAGTTGTTCTTTTTATTTGATTTCACCCGGGCCAAAGTCGCCAGTTATCTGACCACGTACACAATTCAGGTCAGCAAGTTTCTTACCCACTCACAAAAACATCCGTTGTCTCATTTACATTATTTGGATACATACAGTATTATTTTTTCACAGACTATAAGCCTTGGCTGGGCTGCAATTGCATTTGTAATTTGCAACCTCTTTAGCGTGTGTTTTCCAGCATGCTTGATTATGGTCTTCTGTACAGCAGCATTTTTTTTTTTATTGTATGCTTAAGTACAATTAACTAAATTTTCTATTGTCGATTTAACAAGGGATTTCTCTGGTAGTGGTGAGCATTCGTAAGTAGGGGTTAATTGCTTTTCTGGCAGGACCTACGCATCAGAAAATCTGCCCCGTCATCCGACTGTTAAAACCATTTCCCCTGTCTGAGGGTTGTGCTTTGGAATGTATCCTCTCCCAGGAAGCTCCAGGTTGAAGGTTGTTGAGCGTATGTTTTGAAAGCAAGAGAGAAATGAAAGACTAAGGCATGAGAACTGATGGAACTAGCTTATCTCTTCCTGTTCTGTATTGACTGACTGAAATAGACACTGACAGCAGATATATAGCTGTGAGGTATTGCATATGGATTTTCAGAACTACTCAGTCTGCCCAATTGTAATTTCATGAAGCTGCAGTCATATGGATCATTGAGGTCAGGTGATCTGTAGAGCATTGAGAAATTGAGGCTATGTATCAGTAAGAGATTTAAATGGCACAAAAACTACTGCTCTTATTCACTATGATGAATGCAACATCTATTCCAGTAGCTGCTAGCAGCGCTGTCAATATATGCATTTCAAACATAGCCCATTCTGTCATCTTTCTTGCTTAGCTTTTTGCTTCCATTAGAGCTAAAAGCATCATTTTGTAGATAAATCCCCTCCCTCAATTGTGTACTTTACCGCTAATCACCCATGCATCAAACTAAGCTGTAAATGGCTTATCATCTACAGGCCATAAACATAAGGTTTGAAAACAAAAAGTTCATTTTTAAATAGATCACAGTGGTGTTAGCTCAGTGAATCTGGTACTGGACTACCAGTCAAATGGTTGCAAGCTTCAACACTGGCACACACTGCAAGTGATGTGCATTGTTACATCACTAGGTGTCACTTACACCTAAAAAGTATAAGTATGCAGCAAAAATATTGATTTTTTTATTCTAATTACCTTAAAATGCTGTTTTTTAATCCCTATGTTCTTTCTGAATATCATGCCGTTTTCCCTTTCAATCCTGGATATTTAAAACTCTCTCAATAGTTGCTTTTTCAGTTTATCTGTCAAAGATTTAAATGTAATGGCCAACATTGGCCTGTGTTTATTATAGAAATGGAATGTACCTACATGTAATTCTAATGTGTCGGATGTGGTCCGCCATACATTGTCCAGGTGTATTTTTGAATTTTTTTTAGATGATCAACTATTTTCAATCAGATTGGGTGTATTTGGGGGCTTATTAATACCATTCTCATATAAAAAAAAACGAATGATTACTGATTATGTTTATCGGAAACAGGATCAAACATAGGCTGTAGTGTACAGTGTGGTTCATACGACTAATGTTGAAGTTCCAACTGTATGACGATTCTTCAACTATTCTAATGGTCCTCTTAGTTCAAGGTTAAGTTGGAATTTGAAGGATTTCTTGTCTGAGGATTTTGAGCTGATGCAGGGTAGCATTTCCTTTTAAGGCTGTAAATCATGTAGAATTTGAGGTCTCTAGCGTGCTGGTCTCTAGGGAGCTCATTTAATGGTCAGCTTAACTGGACTTGCTCCAAGAATGAAGGAAGTGGTTTTGGTAAAATTCAATTTGATGCTCACCGCAATAAAATAAAGCATGTGATGTAATTACTTGTGACCTTGATATGTTCTGAAGCTACACGTGAATGGTTAAAAATGACATCCATGATTAACCAATAAACAGCAACAGTAATCAAGTCAAGCAGTAAACAAAAAGGTTGTCTTTTTTTTGTTTCCAACAGCTGATGAGGTTGATATAGCAAAGTTGTTACGTTAATGGTATTGAAGATCTGGCACTCTGATTGAATTTCACACTCTCAGCATGTAGTTGTTGCAGTAGAACGCTGCTGATTGTTTTTGATGAACTAACATGTTCAAGAGTAGTTTTGTATTTGCAGTTATATTGCTAAAAAATCTACATCATTGTGAATCAATCTAAATGCAGGACTAGGTCTAAATCTTCATTTCAATTCATGCAAAATAGTTTTATTCTGATTGAGATTCACCAAGGTTTCTTATTTAAAGGGGACGTTATTATATAAATTATTAATTTATAATTTAAATGAGAGAACTGTCCAGGGGGGTAATCTAGGGACCACATAAATGTGCATTATATTGAAAAGAAACTAAAATATTTGTTTGTGTAGATATTGAATTCTGAATGTTTTCCAGAAAATTTCTGTACATAGCATGTACATGTTTCTAGAACACTAGAACATGAACTTATGGTGTGTACACAGTACAGTTGTACAGTTTCAGGAAGCTGTATTTTTAGACATAGCATAACATTTAAATGCAGAATGAAATACATAGAAATAAATACAGAAACAATGGTTGATCTTGTAGGCGACGGCTACAGTCATGCACAAATAACCTCCGAAATCTTTCTTCCTAAGAACTCATTCTGTTGATCTACAATGGCAATCAAATGTGCTTCTATATTTAGCATTTAATGAGAATGTTAGTAAAGATACATTCAGTTTTGAATATGAAACATGTTTTATAATGAATGTTTTTGTTTGTTTGTTTTTTTTTTTTTCCGTCTTGGTGGGGAGAGAGGTTGGGGCTGGTGAGGTTTCTGTAGCAAGGTTACTCCAGTTACACATTACCAGCATGCATTTTTGACTAATGTTATATAACATAGGGTTGCAACGTAACCTTTATTAATTGTGGTATCGTTTTCAAACAAAATGAAACCGAGCACTGAACTGTACAATAAATTTTGAGCTCACTTACAAATTTGATCAGAGCTTTGACCATTTAATTTCTCTATTTGTATTTCCTGTATATCTGGTTGTTTCTGTGGGTCTGTAGTGTTCTGGGTTTTCTGCAACATTCTCAACAGCAGCAACTTTGCTGTGGTGAAGCTTAAAACCAGTCACCTTCTGATTACTAGTCCAGAATGTAACCCTATGCTCAAAACTGAATTCCATTATTTTCGTTTATTTCTACTTTTCACAAGATTTTCATAAATTATAGTGCTAAATGTATAACAGGTCTTTACAGGCAAATCAAGAGAAGTACTCAAACACGTGTTTTGTTTTATTGTTATATACATCTACACACAATGTGTTCGTAGTTGGATATTGTTGGACACAAGAGTAAGTACTATCTACTACGAAGATAGGTTTAGCTGTGTGGCGTCAAGCAGCTTTTAATACTTACAAATGTTCCTCTGAATATTCACTACCTACGGTTGGACAAAGGGACACTTTAGGGTTTTTTTATGTACACAACATCGGTTTGGCATTATGGGTGATTATGCGTAACTCTTAAGTAGGTCTGCTATTTGTTCCAGGTTCAGTAGCCTCAGGTCAGGATGCACATTTTAGGCATAATGTTGATATAGAAGTATAGAAGTCGATTACTGACCGAACCAGTGTCCAATTTGTTAATTTGTCCAATTGATAATTTCCAAATGGGTTTCAATATTTTGAGTACTAAACACCAAACCTATTTTCCACTTCAGAGCTTAGTTTTACTACTTGGCTTTGTGGTTACATTTTAGGCTAATTAAACTTTGTGTCATTAGCATTGCTTTGAAAAGGTTTATGGCAAATTTCCAGACCCTTGAATCTTATTGCAACCAAGATTTATAAACCCATTTTCACTATTTTTCTTGTCTTGGACTGTATGTGTTTCAAACGGTCAGTCCATTTTTCCAAGCAGAGTTACTAGCAGGATGGCTGTCCCACTTCGCATGTGAAGGCAGTAACATGCACCTAGCATCGCGCCGAATGAAGCACGAAACGCTTATCATTTGAAAGCTACCTTAAGACGGTTGCTTCTTTCCTGCTGTATTGAATTGGAGGATCTATAGGGGCAAGTGGGTGAATGTGAGGCCACCATCCAGGCAAGTGAAAGAGCTTACTGCTGCCGCTTCCTCATCTGCTGATTTATAATCACAGCACAGAGCACAGACTCCTCACAAACACTAACAAAAGGCTTCTTTCAGAATAAACAGCTCATACGAGCAATGACGAGCTTCCTCTTATCCTGTCAGCCAGCTCACTTCACAAGCATTCTCCTGGATCGAAATGAAGCGAAGGTGGTTCTCTTGCAAAACAGAAAGGAGGTGTGGGGGGGTAGGTTCCCACCAGCTGCAGGATTCTTCGACTACACCAAGAGAACACTTTTAGACCTTGTTTGAAAGCTACGTACTGAACCATTTGTCAAGCCGAGCTTAGAAGAGCTTTCATGAGTCCTGAACTCTTAACAACTGAACACCTGTCTGGCATGTTCCAAATATTATGCAAAGAGGGCCTGTTATACATCTATAGCTTATTTTAATGTCTTTTATTTTGGAATTAAATGTATGAAACGCTTGCTCTTTTTTGCCACTGTGTATTGAGCAAGAATGTCTGAATGTTTTCTCCAAACAGTTTCAATTTATTTTGTATAGTAATTTATTTGGCCTTAATATGCATTCACACAAGCAGCAACCTTTCACCTTTTCTCACCCAGATTGCTGATCTGATTACTTGCAGCATCACCACTTTTTGGTTGCAATGGATTTTTTTTAAAATGCTGATACAACACAAAAACTGGTTTGTATTTGCAAATAAGAAAAATAGAAAAGAAGAAGTATTTTTGCACAGCCCAGCTTGTTTGGATCATTAGTTGTGTGTGTGTGGAGGGGGGGGGTAATTTCTGTTTCACTGAATGGATTGGGTTAAATGCAGAGGAATAATTACTGTACTTATTTTCCAAAATGTTTAAATGGTTATTGCTGGCTTATCACTATTGTCTATTTATCCTAGTGGCTGGGTACCTATAGGACAATTCAGTTCTCCAGTTCACCAGGCTGCTTGTTTTTGGGCTGTGGTAGGTAAGTGTAGCTCTTGTAGAAAGCCCATGCAGACGATAGAAGTGCATGCAAACTCCACACCAACAAGATCTTCTGGGGATCGAACACAGGACTCTTTTGCAGCGAGATAATTGATCTACCCTCTGAGAAATAAAACTCATATTGGACTCAACTGTCTAATTTAGTTCGTTTATTTCACAGTTTCTGAACTTAGATTTTGCTTGGTGTTTAGAGGAGCTATGAACAACTCAAAAACATCCTTATATCGAATAGGCCAATAAACTAGCATGCACCTTAGCATGTGTGATTCTATAACCCTGAAAACACTAGATTGGTTTCACCATGTCCACCATGTGACCTCCATCAACTAAACAGAGAAACACCAAAGATGTCACTAAGCCAGTCTCTTAGATGCAGGAAACAGGAACTCCTAAACAATTGCAGCTCTGTTTAGCTCCACTGTTTATTAATAACAGCTCAGCTATAGGGTTTCATAATGTGACTGATCTTGGCTGGTTACGTTTTTCCTCCTCATCACCTAACAAGCCGCGAAGGAGTTTTTCAGTAATGAAATTCATGTGATGGAAGTCTTTTTTTTTTTAATAAAGAAAAAAATATTTTATCTAAATGCCATTTGTTGTGTTCTAGAAACAACTATTTAACCAATAACAATTGTGTTCTTTACATCATTAGTTGTCATTGTGTGTGTTTCTGCTGCAACAAAGAAAATTACTCTTGGGGTTAAATAAAGTATTCTCTCTTTATCTCTAGCTATAATTAGCATGTTCAAAATCATATGTTTACCTTCCAGTTTTAGTGATGAGCGAGAGAGGTCATTGTACATTTTAGCTAATTGGTGTTAAACAACGTATGCTTTTAAATGTTGTATATTAAACATCAAGGCATCAACATATGGATACAGTTCTTACCCTTGTGGTCTGTGTCGGTACTTGTTGCAGTTTGGGCAACTAAGTTGCCTATTGTACCTTTTAAGTGTGCCAGAGATGTTGAGATTCATATAAACATGGCTACCAAGCATTACCCTAGATGGAGAAAAGTGACTAATTACCTGAACAATTTAGATTAGGGTACTTGTTCTTCACTTTAACTAGTCCAATGTTTGTTTGTCACATATGGACTCATACATTGTACAACCAGCACTGAAATGCTTTTATGACTGCTTTTATGACCGACATCATTTCTTAAGAAACAAGTTGACTATATTTGATCCAGCTTTACACCTCGGCTGGATAATTGCACATCTAACCTTTAACAGTTGCACGGGTATGATTTGGTGTTGTTATTTTGTTACCCTTTTGTTACCCTTGCTCCACATTCACCCTGGAATCCCATAACACCGTAACCAGACCAGATGATCTTTGTTACCAGATGCTAAAACACTGACCACCAAATTCACTACAGCTAAAAATATTAGGGAAAACAGGAAAAGTCCCACCTATGTGGAAAGAGCAGATGATCTGTTCCCATCATCATCCCTGTTCCCAAACCCAGTAAAGATTTTACTGACCTGAATTATTACAAGCCTGTAGTCTGCTCCTATAGATTTAACAAGTTGCGTATGTGAGGAAGGTCCGAATAAGCCATACAAAAGTAACACAATAATATTTTACTGTGAGGGGAATCCACATGTTGCTGACTGCTGCATACCAGTCACCATTAATATTCATAATAAGTATGAAATAAATGCCACTAATAGGACAACATAGTGTTACAAAAATAAACAAACCATACACAAAAATAAAACTGATCAGGAACTTGGTTTCATTATATCCTACATGCACTAAGAACACAGAATCTAATCGTAATGTTTACTCCGTTACTTAGAAGTCAAGTATAAGCTATAAATATTTATAGCTTTATTAATGAGGATTTTTTGCACAATATATTTTCAAACATTTTCCCTACTAATATTAAAGCATGAATAATAATATTTGCGGAGGCTTTGTTTGTGCTTTCAATTATGGTGTTTGTGCAATACACTGGTGCTGTCATGATACGCCATTATAGATTTGCTTATAAAATAATTTTTTTCTCTATTCTTACCAATTCTTGGGATCTAACCCCATTCTTGGCTGCTTTTGGTCTTAAGACTTTTGTGCCCCTTTTTGTTTTTTGTGCAGACCAATGACTGGAAACTCACTGATGTCACACAAATTAAGAAAAAGCATTTTTTGGAACGGACACATTTTTTAACTCCAAAGGAGACATTAAAATAAAAATGCAAAATTAAAAACAAATGAGTTGTGTCAACTTGTATAAATAAATATACATTTAAAAAAAGGAAAAAGTAGCAAAAGTAGTTTTGTTTTATGAAAGTAGTGTTTCTACGTTATAATTGAACTGTGGCATGTTGCTCCTATGTTTGTTTAAATAAAGCGCAACTGATGCCAGAACAGCTCTGCTTAAAATATTTAGTTATAAAAGGTCATTATTTCAGCATCACATTTGCAATCATAGGTATTATTTATTGTCAGGATTCAATCAATCAATCTTCGTTTATCGTCCGTTTTCCTGGTTCCAGGGTAGGACGTATTGTCAGGATTAAAGGATCTGATAATAAAATAATGATTTATAGTTGATTGCCCTGCTGAGATACAAACTCTGATGTCAGAGGTGGTAGGCAAGTGTAACAGACCTCTGTGCTAACGAAGTGCTTTTTTGCAATGTTATAAACAATTGCTAATTAACTTTATTGTTTGGATAGACTTTGTTATTAAAACAGTTGATAAATTGTATTCATTTTATTGTTTTGTTTAATAGTGTTGATAATAGTTATTGTCAGTCAGTTTTGATAATTATTGCCAATGATAAGATGTCGGCTCTGTTTCTGCTTTACCTTCTTATATTTTTTGTTCTAAATGCTGGTTGTGATCTAAACACTGTGTGGTCTTCGTGTTTCAGGCTACCAAGCAGTTCCTGGAAGAAATTAATAAATGGACAAGTCAGCACGGCGTCTCCCCGCTGACCTGGGATGTAGCTGTAAAGTTCCTCATGGCACGCAAGTTTGATGTCCTTCGAGCCATCGAACTCTTCCACAGCTATAGGGTATGTATACTGGGACATTTAGGTGCTTTGTGCTTGTAGAAGTTACATTTAACAAAATCTGTTTATTAATGAACAAAGTCTAAATGTTTGCTAATAAAGACTAGTCGCAGGCTGAAGATGTATCTTGGCAAAATTGACTCACTCTTTGTATACAACTGAAAAATTATAATTTCTTGAGTAAATATAAATAGGTTCTGCCATAGATAAAAATGTCTTTAAGATTGTAATGCATCATATAGAATTGTCAGTATTGTAAATATGGAAATGGTAATTTATTCGATTATTTGTTTCTGAAAATAATAAAGGGCAATAACTATTCATCACTGCAAATTACCAAGCAGTAATTAATGTACCCTAATTGCTTTGCTGCTTCTAGTTTCTTGATAAGGGCTCTTATTCGTTGTCAAAAAACTCTACCAAGACTCTAGCAAGATAATTTCATTATGACATTTATAAATATGAAATTGATTTGCTTAAATATGAAATTGATTGTCTCAAAAGTCGTTTAGTTCAAGGTCACCTGTAGCAAAATAAATTGACCCCACAATGTGTTGAACGCATGGTCTGTAATTGACTGTTGGAGTTGCTATTAATTTGAGCATTTCATACTATGTATGTTTGTATGTAGCAAGAAGTCCCAGGTTCGATTTCCGGGTCGGGCCAGGGGCGTTCTGTACGGAGTTTGCACGTTCTTCCTGTGTCAACGTGGGTGTCCTTCGGGTACTCCTGTTTCCTCCCACAGTCCAAAATCATGCACTAGGTTGATTGGAGATGTGTAAAATTGTCCTATAAATTCACAAGATCCTCGTAGCAATATAAGTTGGAGAAAGACTTGGCAACCTACTTCGTAAAAAACATTTGCTGAGAATCTCTAGGGATCCGTTGCGGTCCCCAATAGTCGGAAACAACTAGAAACGGGTAAAACAACAATACTTGTATGTATGTATGTTGTCAACAACAGAAACAGAATTGCTTATTTTGATCATTTTCAAACAATCTTTTATTGAACTACTACTACTACTGAACTACTACTAAGCTTTTGCGTTTTAAAATATTAATTCTAGCTTTTACTTTATAGTTACATAATAATCTGTTCATCGTTAGACTTATGTGTAAAATATGACGTTAACTAAACCTAATGAATGAATAAACATGAACTTTTCATAATAAACTGCTCTCACAAATGTCTCGTATGCTGGTGAAGGTCGGACTGCAGAGTAAGGTCATGATGCAGCACCTCTGACTCAGCACTTGATACTAGTAACGTGGGGAAATTACGTTGTACTAACAGCAAAGGGATAGCAATTTTCTCCATAACTACTAGCGGCCATAATTATAGTTACTGACGTATTCAGCTTGGCAGAGAGTTTGATTGTCATTGGTACAAGCGATTTGTTCAGATGCACACTACGCAACTTTCTGGCAACCTCGATTGATTTTTTTTTTTAAATAAGGCTCCCCCTACAGGCCTGGGGTAAATGTTGATAGAGAATTTTCTCTAACTTTATTTAGTAAAATTTCCCCATATATAGTCTTATCAATTTGACACATTAGTATAAGGAGAATGTAGACTTTTTTAATGTTTTGTTTATTCTGTTATTAATACTTTTGTTTTTGAATGCACTTAGTCTATACGTCAGGGACACAACTACATGAAATTGTTGACAATATTTTGTTGTGAAAACCATTGTTCTATTTGATGCATATATTGTCATCATTATAAAAACAAATGCTTTACTAATGAATACAGTAGAACAACGTAGGTAGGGATAACTTATAACATGAAATTTTTAATCATTACAGCTTACAAATTTAAGACACTGATGCTGATAATGATGCTGTACTGCAATGGGGTCATCAATCAAAAGGAAGTTTGTACTTAACCTGAGGCAAACATAATGGGCCGAACTTTAAATTAGAAAAACTGTGTACAAATCAGTCCTGAACAAATGCCTGAAAGGAAGCAGTTTTGTTCATTCTGAGCGCTGAAGTGTTTACCACCAAGCGGAAGTGCCACTTGCGATCGCATGTGAGGGAGTGTTGCTAGTGTTTGTCTTAAGAAATACTAGTCAGTGATGTTAGACTAGTTAGTATCACCCATTTCTTGTACAAGCAACCTTAAGCTTTATATAAATTTACCTTATTATTATTATTATTATTATTATTATTAATGTGTTTAGGCGCAGACTCGTAAACTTGCAAGTGCTGTTTTACCTCTATTGACCACAAGGGCTAATGATGATTATTTATAATAGTAATATATGGCAAAATGATGCGTGGCTGATAAAATGTGGCTTTAAAACCTGATCCTTCCTTAAGTTAGTTCTAAAATAGTTGTTTATACTCATCACACTTGCAAGACCAAACTCAGCAACTGGAATTCATCCCAGTCATCTTCATATAAATCACAAATGTACAGTGTGTGACCATTTCTTGTGTTTTACTTTAGGATTTTGGATTACTCGGAATCTTTCATAGCACACACCTACACAACATAGCATGTATAGGAAGTATTTAACATGAACGTATTTAACATGAATACAGGAAACAACATATTTTTAAATGACTTGCACGAGAGCTTAGCTATCGGGGCTCGTCTTGTTCTGCCAAATGACAGAAGTGAATACACATGGCTGATCTTACAGACTCTATTTCTCTAATGAGTGTTGATTTGCTTTTTCTGTGCTCTCTGTTGATTTTAGGTTGGTGACTAATTTCTAATGTTATTAAAACATTTATGTTCATTTATTTGTTGTTCATTGTTGCAGCTTAAAATGAATGAAATATTCACAAGTAAGCAATCCACATCCTTCATTATTTGATAAAGAAGTACTACTTAATAAGGACTTAAAAGAACAGTCCAAGACTAGACAGTTGGCTTGACTAATGCTTTACGTTTTACTTACTCTAAAAAGTCATATATTTGATTTACACTCCCTAATGTTTTTTTCTGTCTTCAGGATGTTCCGTAAACCAATTAGCCACTGTATTTGATATTTGGGGTTGTTGTTTAGGAAATTAGTTTATCCAAAGTGACTTTGATAAGCATGTGAGGGTTAGAGGCAACCCAGTATGTAACATGACCCTGTAAGCTACATAATCTTGAGCCACTAATTCTTAATATTCATGTTACACTATGATTATACGGAATGAAAAATCTTTAAAGCATAATAAATGATATATTTTAAAGAGTTCTTATATGTGGGCGGCTAAGTGGGTAACACATCACCTCACATAAAAAATAAGGTTTTAGCCTCGATCCCCGGCCAGTTTAAGTTCCACTGTCTACATGGTTTTGCTTTGGATTCTAAGCAACGGCTTTTTACTACGATTAAAAAACATGCAGTCAGGTTTATTGGTGACACTGAATTATGTACGTTTGTATATACATAGGATTCATAAACCTGTGCATTGTGTTACACAGTCAAATCTGGATAATTGTGAAGGGTTGTGTTAGGAAGGGTATCCGATCATGACCTATTCTGGTTGAGGATCTGTGTTTCTAACATTCTTCAGAATCAGAATCGTTTATTTGGACAAGTATGTCACACATACAAGGAATTTGTTTTGGTGAGGCCCACATGTATGACACATAACATAACATAACATGAACACAAAATAGAATAAAAGAGTAAAAGTAATAAGAGTAATAAAATAATAAAAGGCCGGGAAAGGTGCTAATGAGTGTACTGATGCTTTGCTGAACAGATATATGAAAAACTGTGCTTATATATTAGGATGTTGTTCACATAAGTGAGTAGACGTATATTATAGAACTATTATTATTTACAGAGTATATTCTTTACAGAATCGATTCTTATAATTAGATTGCATGTTATAGATTATGATTAAGGTGTAGTTTAGTAGTAGTGTCGTGTAGCTTGTTATTAATGTACCAAAGTGTTCAATGAATAGGATTTTTGCTTGTTGTTGTTGGTTTTAATCTTTTTAAGGCTTATTTTGAGTTTTGCTGACAATAGGTAAAACACCTGTTCCAATGAAGTTTGGCCATTGCTTAAAAGTACAAACAGAATAAATTGATCTGCAAACCCTTTTCAACATATATTCATGCAAATACACTGCAAAGACAAGATATGTAATGTTCGAACAGATACTTGAAAAAGCATTCACTTATTTTGAATGTAATACTTGCAACAAGTTCTAAGAATGTTTACCACTATTTTCATCACCTTTACACTCAATACACCCAATTGGGTTTGTACAAACTATGGAAACCAATTGTAAATGAAGATTTGGCTTGGAAATGATGTGTAGTGACGTCAGCCAGGTGAGGTGTATTGCGCAGGTGCTATTGTTTGCTAGTAAATGTAACTAGCCGAACCGGAGTTATCAATGAAGGAGAGAATGGAAGTCGTCCAGCCATATTGTCTGAAAGTGTTTGTTTTTTCTAACAGGACCAGTAATAAACATTTATGGGTATCTCTATATTCTTATTTTTCACTAAGGTTATTATTTTTTTTGTTTAGAGGCTGTTGGCTTATTTTGGTCACTGGTAGTTGTTAGTGTTTATAAATAAATATGTTGTATATTGTGCATTTACAGAGCCTGAAATATTAAAATGAGTAACAGTGTTCTTGTATTCTGGAAACTTGTTACAATGAGCTTTCTAGGTTGATGCAGCGACTTTCATTAACGTCTGTTGTTGTCAGTAAATATTAATGTTGCCTTTACATCTGATTTTCAGTGTTCTTTTTCAGAGCAAATGAAATTCATTACTAAACCCTTGCGGTTTCTGTATTAGTGTGATGGCTCAGATTAATTCCACAGTATTATTTTGCTATTTAGTGATATTTGTTATCATTCTTTAATATTTTATCTACATGTTTCAGAGCCTTCAGATCATTATACACCATCCAGTCTATGGCAATATTATTTTTATCAGTTGCTTATTGACGGTACCCAGATAGGTTTCATAAAGGATGGTATTTATTGGACTTGAGGGTGGTAGGATTTTAAAATAGAAGATAGTCTTCTAGTTTTTTTACTGCACTGACTCACTGCTCCCTCCTAGGGGGTTATAAGAGACACTTAAAGCTTTAAAGGGGCCATTGCTTGTTCAATGAATCAACCCCAATCTTGTACACATCCACATCCTGGCAGTAGTGGATTACTGGTCAGAAACAACTAGCTGTCCATTCCAAATGCCTGCACTTTGCCTACACTGTTTTAGTGTGTCCGATAGACTAGAAAGTACTCTGGTGCATTTCAAATGGCCTAAAATGTGAAACAATGGACAGAGCGTGCAATAAACCGAGACCATTATACCTACGTAGCAGAAGGGGAGGGACTTTTCACTGGTTAATAACACTAATTGTCGAATCAGAAGTGGCAGCAAATGCTTTGTATAAATAAATTTATTTGTTTTTCAAAATTTTAGTCTATCAATTCCCCGAAAGTGTAGTGTTCTATTTGAGACAACACTTGTTCATTGTGCACAAGTACACAAGCTTAAATGCATAGTTTGGGACACGTAAGTCTCATAGTTAAGCATTATATTTTGTGTTAAACGTTTTCTTTTTCTGGTGGCAGGATACACGCCTAAGGGAAGGAATTGTCAAACTTCAACCTCACGAAGAACCTCTGCGCTCTGAACTTCTCAGTGGCAAGTTTACTATATTGGTGAGTACCTCATCAATGCCAGGTTGCTACTGTTGGGCCCTTGAGCAAGGACCTTAAATAATACCTCAGACTGTATACTGTAATTGTATGTCACTTTGGATAAAGGCGTTTGCTAAATATTGAAAATGTAAAATAGTTTCCGGTTTGATTTGGTGAGCCAACAGACCACGACTGAAGTGCCTTTAAGCAAGTCACCCCTAACTGCCCCCGGAGCACCATGGCTAGGGCTGTTCACCATGCCAGATGTGTACTCAGTGCTGCCCCATAGTATGTGTTCACTAGTGTGTGCAAATGTGTGTTTCACTGCATGGATCGAGTTAAAGGCAGAGGTCTATGTGTGGAAAAGCACAGTGGTGAAAAGTAAATTCTAAATTAGAATCTAATCAAGATTATGTGGTTTGTTTGGTTTAGATTTAAGGTAACTTGAACTGAAGTCAGATTTTTCATCTCCCAGTTCAATCTTTTGTAGGGCTGTCCACGACCAAGGATTTTCTTGGTCGACCAGTGGTAGTCATTTACTCCAGTTAATCGTCGACTAAAAATACCATTTTGACCGGGATACACATTTGTGAAGTTTTACCTTTAATGCTGGGCTGCCGCAGATAATAAAGTGGATGCACCTAAAGAGAGATTCTTTGACTGATAATGATTTGCACCACAATACCAAGTGCGGGTGAATCCGCGGTAATGATACGCATTACAATACCGAGCGTGGGTGAATCCGCTATTGAACCGAACAATTCGCAAAAGTATTAATGCATGCTAGAAATGTTTACAACACTGTTTTAGC
>JAOTRQ010065801.1:0-13007 GCA_028565875.1 Hoplisoma paleatum
AAAACTGGGAACATATATATATACATATGTGTGTGTTCCCAGTTTTGCCTCTGGGAAATGTAGTCCCTAATACACAGTAGTGACTTAAGACAGCATTAAATATTTATATTTATATAAAATATATATACAGACATAAATGCGGTGCTTTTTGAACATAATGAGTGAATATGTGACGATAGAACTAATGTACACTGTTCATTCACTAGTCATACAAACTTATCTAACTGTTTAATGTATAGTAGTTATTTTAAATTCGATTAAATAAAAATCTGATAAAATATTTTTCGATTAATTTAAACGCCTGACACCACTTGTCACATGATTTTACTGGGACCCAAGAGCAGCCGAGTCATGGTGACTGGATCCGACACACTGAGCTGGACATTGTGGATGAAGTATTAGAGAATATAAGATTTACCCCGGGAATACGATCATATAATCCGCTGTATGAAACTTTGTATAGAGCAGCTGTAGCAGTAGCGGGGAGAGAGTAACGCTGGAAACATGTCCTCATTCCCCGGCGGAGAGGAGCAGCGGCGGCTGAAAGTAACGCAACCATCAGCGCCATATATATATACTGCTCCTTCTTCTAACTACCGTCTCCTTCCTAATATACTGTTAACCTACCGCTGTGTCTCATTCACACACACACACATTTTACACAACAATACTACAACATACTAACATCCACTACCCCCTAGTACCTTGTCTACCTAACGGACTCGTTTACACGCTACAGTATCACTACACAACACAGCTAGTTACATCAGGCTAACACCAGCGGGAATGTCAAACTGTACCAGGACCATCGAGCTGCCCTGCTGGTGCACGCTGTAAAATACAACCAAACATACACTATACAACTAAACTCTGACATATAAATATATCATATGTATTTACGTACCTAATAATTTATATTATATTTTAGCGTACATTTCCAGGCACAACGTTCGCCGACTCCAGGTCCTTTACGTGTATCCAAGTTCAAATACGTTATCTGCTCGATATTTGACTTAAACATTTGTATCTTTTATGTGAAAACAAGTTAACGCTTGTTTTATTAGATGTAAGTTTTCAGATCTAAATATGAAAGTGTTCCACAGTAACATATATGTATATGAAGGGATAAGAAAATGTTTGTAGGGATTGCCCATTTCAAGAATTAATATCACACATGCAGTAAAAAAATATTTCAATACGATTATATATTTTTTTCAAAATCTTTTTTTATGTGGGGTGTTGGAAGTTTATTAGAAATTACTTATGAACAAATATTTAGTTGGGAAAATGTCATGATGTAGTTCTCATGATCGCACAGTAGAGGGCGCTATTATGCACATGAAGTTACAATGGCGAGATGAGTAAGTGCTGTCTGAAATGGAACACGACATTCCGAGATAATTGACGACTAACATTTCATCGCGCTTCTTTATTCCACAAATATATACATGTATTTGCTTTTGTTTGCCCTTGCTTTTGTTCATAAATAATTTTATTAACATGATTTACCTTAATTAAGTTTATCTCCAAAAGACAGTTTTTTTAACCAGAATATTTATTTTTCCAAGTACTAGATGTACAAGGAATTTTCAAGGATTGTAAAATGTGCTTTAAAGATACATATAAAGTACAACATAATTTTAAAAGTTAAATGCATCAATCCCCTGCTGATAGGTGATACTTTCTAATACAAATCAAAACGTTATTATGTCACAATACCTTGAAGTGTTGCTAGGGAGAAACCTGCGATTCTAGGTTTATCTGGGTGGTTGTGGTGGAACTGCTAAATAAAAGTCGGGTCAAGGATAGATGCAGCATCAAGATACTACATGGAATTAAAGGCACATGGGTGGAGACAGTCATCTGAGTTGCTTTGCTGGGAGAGAGTGGCCCCAACAATGCTGACAGAAGCATCAACCTCCACTGAGAATTGGACAGCTTGGGTTGGATGAGGGCGGGTGTGAAAGAAAACAATGTTTTGATTCAAGAAAATGCAGACTTGTCTTCAGACGACCATCTGAAATTCTGCTTGCTAGAGGTCAGACGTGTGAGTGGCTGCATAATGAGACAGAACCATGGATAAAACATTGGTGGATATTTGTGAAACTGAGAAGATGCTGAGAAATGATTGGGCCTCAGTTATTAATATCGCTCTAATTTTCTTTAAATGGACTTGCCCTTGCTGAATGATAAACCTCAGAATGGTAACAGACTGCCCTTGGAAAACACACTTCTCCGAATTGACAAATAATCATTTAGCAGTAGTCTCATTTAGCCAGTCCTCCCTCAAATGTCTCAAGGTATTACAAAATACTGCTACCTGGCTGCTTCCCAAAGATAGCACACACACTTCATCTCAGATCATCAGTTGATGAGGGGCAAAGCCTTTTTAACCCAAAATGAGATTATTCATTTTATATTATTATTTATTACTGTTTTATTAATGATTGCTTTTTTATTGTTTTGTCTTATTGCTTATAGTGATCATTTTTTATTGTTATAGAGATAACAATTGCACTTTTTTTTATCTAAAAACCTATGTACATTGTTTCAGATGATGCTATTTCTAAAGTACACTATAAATCAAGTTAAGTCAGACCTCAGATTTGGTGGTGGTCTCCCTCAGCTCTAAAACATTTACATTCACCAACCTACATTTTAAATAAGTGATAAAATGTATTAATGTGAGGTGTTTGTGTACATTTTTATTTAAAATCTTATCTGTCCACCCTTTATCTAGTTTTACCACAGTTTCATTTAATATAAGGTCGCTAATACACTAAACACCTGAACAGGGCACCAGTCTCTTGAGGGTGCCAATACACACAATTATAGTTTACTGACAATTGTATTATCTCTTGCATAATGATATCTATGTAGAGAGCTCCATAGTTTTGAAGCTTTTAAGCTGTTCACTTTAGAAGTATGTAAGTCGTAAAGCATGACAGTGCTAAAACATAAAAACAAACGGGTAATAAATAATTTCTTTGTGAAACGGCTTATTTGTTTTTATTTTCTTTAATGTGCATCTGTCGCTATTTGCACTGAATGGTAAGGTTGTTAATATTATCAACAATAATCTGACATTACTAGCTATATGGAAAACATGGAAGTGTAAAGCAATGGTGGGATTGGGCGGTTTGAAAAAATAATGGGCAGTTACACGGTCCAATCAAATTATCTATTTACGGCCTTTTTTTAAATGTACCGCCTATCTGTAAAAAAGGATGTTCTTTAATAAATACGATTGGCCACTTGTTGTTTGATTGGCAGGAGGCTAGACCAATGGCGTTACGTCTTGTGTTTGATTGGTGTTCTGAAAAATTTAAACTTCTTAAACCGTTTTGAGCGGGTGCTTGGTGAGACTTTGTATCCGAGGAGAATCGTGTTTGTTTAATCGGAACGGATTTTGTGTAGAAGAGGCGACCTGACATCAGTTACAGTAATAAGGTTGCATTTATATAAAGGTAATTTCTATTCAAACGCGTTAGATTTTTGTCAATTCGACTTTTGGAAAACGCATTGTTACGTTATGACGTCAGCACGAGTGAGCTGTATCACATTAACATGGAGTTTATTCTTTATTTATAGTTGTCAAAGATCTGCAGGGTATCATTTCTTTATTAATCGGTTTGCAGTGTTTAGATTTATTTATAGTAGTTTATAGTTGATTCTTTTCACTGGTGTTTACTATGCTAGCGAATACAAAGCTGGCAGCTAGTTCTCTTTAGCTTTAAGTGTGAGTTGCTGTAGTGCATTTTAGAAAGAAATCAGTATTTCAAAAGGTTTATTAACATGTAGTTGTCTAGTGCACACTGAAACATGCCCCCTGTTTAAACAATGAGACTTATATTAGTGACTTGTAGCTGACCGATGGCACAGTAGTGAGTTTAAATTTAATTCATTAGATCAGATTTATTTATAGAAACTGTGTACAATTGCTATTAAAGGCGAGGAATTAAAAGAATTGAGGGTTGGAGATTGAGGCAGGTAACTTCCGGTTTTTAGTCTCCTTGTACCTCTTATTTTCCTTAAAAATTGCACTTAACCCACTGATATAAACGTTCATATTGCTAATAATTGTCTTGACCTTGTTTTGTTCACACACAGGTTAAAATGCTTAAATTATTGTATATATTATTTTGGCATCTACTTGTTAGTGTACAGGTTCATGTGGCAGCTAAATTGGCCCTAATTATAATATTTCCATCAAGCTTACAATGTTTTCTAGTGTTAAATGTAAAGATTGGGCTTTTTTTGGCCATCTATAGTTTTGAAAGGGATTGTCTTTACATTTTCATCATCTAGCAGATACACACACGGTGATACACACTGTGTACAGTACAGTATGATGATGATTTTTACCCTCCAGTCGAAATCGACCCTGGGTCACTCTGTGGATCGTTGCCGATCAGTTCAATTTACAGGGTAGGTTGCCAGGTCTTTCCCTAACCCCGTATCTCTACAGGGATCATGTTTCTGTGACTGCGGGACAATTTTCACATTTCCGATCAACCTAGTGCATGTTTTTGGACTGTGGGAGGAAACCGGAGTGCCCGGAGGAAACCCACGCTAACACGGGGAGAACATGCAAACTTCCGCACAGAAAGTCCCCAGCCCGACCCGGGGCCGCCGTGCGGCCGTCCTCAGCCACCGTGCCGCCACAGTACAGTATACAATCTGAGAAATTAAAGCTTAAGGGATTTTTCTACAGGCCGGTTTGAACCGGTGTTTATTTGATTACTAGTCTGTACTCTAACCACTAGGCTATGTCCGTATTGAAATGGCATTCCATCCAAGAAAGTGAACTGTTGTTTAGGCTCGGAATATGCACGTACAATGTTGTTGTTAAAGTGTGTTTGATATTCCTGTTTAGGGACGCAGCCATGAGTTCCCTACCAGAGGCCACACGTTCCCTTGTGCAAGTATTTAATGGAAAGCTGCAGGCATTCACCAGTGAAATTGAGACTATTCACATGGTATGGCTGGAGGAGATTCAGCAAGAAGCCCACCGCATGTTCTCCAGGTGTGTTTAAACAGTACTTATTCGATCAGAATTTGGTACGAGGGGAATTTACACAGCTACAGACCGTTCTTGTGAGGCTAAAGTCATACAATTATGTATGAGTGTTATGTACAACTTTTTGTCATTTCTTGGAAACTCATGTTTAACGTTATAATAGTATAATAAAATAGAAGTTGTTTTACATTACACGTATAAAAAAATATATGTTGATGCATATGAATGTATTGAGATGCATGTCGATTTATGTACGAAGACCCCTCCAGATTTTCCAGAATTGGCATGTTGATTCTGATTGTTATATGATAGTAATATAATAATCGTTTTAATTTTAATTCAGTTGCATTTGTTGCTGAGAAAGAGAATTAATAGAATTACTTTTAATTGTTGATGAATTACGTTCTGTTGACTTTTTACATTTTTTTCAAATTGTTTTCTTTCTTGATAAAATGCATCATGAAAGCATTTTCGGTTCAAAGCTTTATCTATTTTTTATTTTATTTTTAAAGCAAATCTCTATGAAGTTCTTGATTTTTGTTTTATAGCAATTTTAGCACAGAGCCTGAGCTAATGCCAAAGACTCCATCACAGAAAAAGACAAACCGCAGGAAGAGGATGTCCACAGGGCTTGACGAAGCTCGCAGTAAAAGACGGTAAAAATTTTAATTTGAAATGTGCTCTTGCTATGCAGTCTGATTGTTTAACACTGCTTGACACTGAAGTAAAATAATGTCTCCAAGTATGTTAGAAGCTCAATGTTAATGCATTTTTCAAATTGGTTTGCAGTTTTTCTAAGGGCAAGCGCAGTAATCTGCGGCGCTCCTCAGTCCAGATTGCACTTAACTCAATCTCAGAGCTGGTAACTTCTCATGTCCCAAGTACCAGTCCTGAAACGGTGACTGAAGAGCCTCGACGCACTCGACGAAATAAGGCCAATTCAGTAACGGACGGCGAACCTGTCAGACGAAACACTCGCAACAAAGGAGCAGCTAAAACTATGGGGCAGTGTGAGTCTGTGGAGGCAGTTGCTTCACAATTCAGTGCAGTTGCAGAAGAGAAGCAGAACAATGCTGAGGAGTTCAGCAGCTATTCGTCTGCTGTGCAAACACTGGTGTCTGAGGCTGTGGTACAAATCTCCTCATCCTCCCACTGTGCAGAGATCTTTAAGATGGGTGACTCTCCATGTCGCTCAGCACAGAAGATTCCCATTGCTGATGTTTGCGCGCAGGCTTCATCGCGGAGCTCGGCCCGTCGCTCTCTGGTGCTCCGCCGCTCTCTGGCTGGACTCAGACACAGTATGACCCAAGAAGCAGTGCGTCGTGCCTCTCGACGCTCATTCCTGAAGAAAAAAGCCAGACTGGGCAATTCTACATGTAGCAGCACTGTTAGTGGTAAGCTTATTTAAGCACTTGCATGTTCACATTATTCTTTTGAAGGGTGTTGTAAATGGCTTGTTGTTTGCTACAGTATTGTCTCAAAGAAGGTTTCAGAGAATATATTCAACTAGTTGTTAAACATTGTAAAAACAACTTGTTTGGGTTTTATCTCTGGTAAAATGTCAGTTAATAAGCTGGTGACTCACTTAGAGCAGTGTAGTTTGTAGTATGTCAGCAGATGTTATGCCATTTCAGCAGCTATAATTCATGGCTACATCCATTTACAGTTTTAGCAGTAATCTGGTTCTTAGATTTGTTGAATGCCATAACCTGAAAGATTTTTTACTAACCACATGAACTCTACTTCTTACTTATGTACAGGGGATGTTTCTATTGATTTGGAATCTGTGAAGACTGAAGACATAGTTGAGAACGGGATTGAGGAGTAAGTTTTGTCTGCCTTAATATATGGGCTTGTTTATTTAAAAGCTTTGCAGATTAATAATTATCTCTCCTCTAGTATGGTTACTGAGGAAGAACCAACAGCTGAATCCAACACTGAAGCACAGCCAAGCCTCTATCAGGTGAGCTATCTGTGCAGATAGGTGCAGAGTTTAGTGATGCAATAGTTTTCATGGTATCAGTGTTGAACTAGTTCATTTTTAAATTTAAACTGGCACATGTTCATCCAGAAATCAGTGCTTCTCTCAAAATAAATGTAACGGATATTCAGTTTGAGATTGAAAATGTATTTAATATTTAAAAGAAAAACACGTTAACAATCCAAAACACTTTTGGACACAGGGATAGAAATGTGTTATTTGCCATCTATCCATCATCTAGGTTTACCATTGCATACTCCTATTTAGGTTCATGGTGAGGAACACTGGGGACCTGCTCAAGTCTTTAGTGTATTCACCTAGTTTGTTGCAGGGTTCAAAGACACGCACACAAACGCAGACACTTTCATTATATTTAATTAACCTGACTGCATGTCTGGACTGGGAAACCGGAGTACCTAGAGGAAATAAACTCTGAATGGGAAAACTCTACTCTGGATTGCCTTACCTTGGAATCGAGCTTGAAATTTCTGTGAGGCCACAGTGCTAACCACTAAGGCACCATGTTTCCTTTCCTCAGTTATTTATTGCATGTAATAGTGTTAATATTTATAATAAACATGCAGACTGTCTTGGTCACATTTATGTGGTCCATTTTATGTCAGATAAATGAACAATGTAATAAGTGTGCAATATTTTAGCGTGCTTTGTGATGTAACAAAACGAAAGTGCATGGTAAATAACTGTGTCCCTGATCAGCCAATCTTTGCCCCAAGCAGTTATTTTTTGCCCCAATCTTATAACCACTGCTTACCTGTGAAGACTTCAAATTATTACAATTATATCCACATACATTTCACTTAGACCGGCATTAGGCCAGCCTTCACTCCAATTGCATCCTTGGTCACTGGTAACCATGGTTGCTTCCTTGAACAATTTTTGAACACTGACCGTTGCACCCCACAAAAGCTGCAGCAGCAACCCATCCCTTGTCATTCCTGTTTTTAATGTTTACAACTGCAACTACTTTCCTTCTTCTAACACACAAACTTAGATAAAGTAAAAAGCATTAAGGATAATTTAATAAAGATGATCAATCAGTAAATTGTATTGGTAAAGGACATTTGTCGTTTTATCAGGTGCCTGAGCCCAATGTACCAATGCAGATTGAGTCTCCAAACATTATGGAAAATTGCCGGTTTACACGCGCCATGTCTCGAGCCCCAGAATCAGGTAATTTTTAGTCTAATACCTTGTGTACATTTAATTTCTCAAATTTTATGGAGGTCACAATATGCCTCCACTTGCTCAGCAATCTTTCTTCTGTAGCTTTACTTCTGAATTACTTTTTCTCCCATCAATGTCATACCACGTGTGATGATTCTGCACATAGATGATGGCGAGAAAAAGTTCCAGGATAGTGTTCGGTGAGTGCTTTGTAAATACTGGATTTCGTTTTTTGTTATTGAATGGTTACTCTTTTTCAATTGGTGTACTAGGGTTTAATAAATGTGTTTTTTTCAGGGCTTCTCGCTCAGGCTCTAAGCGTGCTGCGGCTGCTGCAGAAGCCCTCAGCACCCCAAAGAAAAAGCACTCGTCTCCTAAGAAGTGTCAGACTGTAAGTACTTAGATTTCTCACACACAAACTTTATAGACTGTAGAAGAAAATATAAGACGTCACATTCGATCAGAATACATTTAATATGGATATTTCCCTTTCTTTAGGCCATTCCACCAGGCATGCGCACTTTCCTGCATACAGTGCAGAAGAACAAGCTGCTGATGATGACACCAAGTTCACTGGGCCGTAGCGCAGTCGTGAAATCTTTCATAAAACAGACTGAACAAAGTACAGTCAAGGTGAGTTCTAATTTAGTTCACAAATGCCATAAAGTATATACATTGTTACTCCTGAAAAGGCTTTTAAATTATGGTTGATCAGTTGTTTTGTATTACTTACTTAACTAAAAATCTTGCTCTCTTTTTGTCCCCTCAGCTGAGCGCTAGCTCAGTGGTAAGTGCAAGCTCTGGTGTCCATATCTAATCTTTTCACTGGTCTGTGTGCATATTCATTTTGGGCACTTTTCTTTGACCATCTCACTTTTTTACCAGTTCGTACTGGGTTCATGCACTTGTTTTTTATTTTACTTTTGAACCTTGAAGTGTACAAAGTTGGGTTGTAACAATACACATGTGAAATGTTTGTGGTATGCAAAAGCAGAGATAAACAAAATACGTGTGGCCCACATTTCGATATTCATCTTAAACACGGTTAATCAGATTTATGATACACATACTTGATCCCTATTAAAAGCCTGATCATGTAGCAGCTTTATTTGCTGCAGATTATGTCTCTTGCCATGTGTTGTTGCACCCCTTCTTAAATAGATTGTTTTTCCATCTTTGGTTATGTTCGCAAGGGCTGTCATGGTACTATTAAACATTGAATGATAGTGTATTTTCCTGTTTACTGTTGATGAACATTCGTGCATCCATCCATGTACAAATAGTTTGTATTAAAGTTTAACAGGTGTTTTGACAAGGTGGTTGGTACATAATTCCTTATTTATTTTTACTAACTTACCCTGAAGATATTGCAATTTTAAAGAATAACGACTATGACTGCCCTCGTTATATTAACCCACACAATTTTTTCATGTTTAATCATTTAAGCCAGTCATTGTCTTCTTGTTTTCTTTCATGGTGCCTATTGTTAACAAGTCCTGGTGTCTTTATGTTTTTGAAATGACTTAATAGTTTGGTATCAGTGTTGAGGATGCACTGCTTCCATTTATGTTTTATTAATTATTTTATTTTTAATAAATTGTATTCATTGGAATTAGTCTAAATACAGAACCAGTCAGCATTTTGGACACCTTCTCATTCAATATTTTTTCCCTAACTTTGACAGCAGCAATGTGGTAAATTAACCAGATTTGTGTACTTATTGTAAAAGTACAGTGGTACATTTGAGATAAAAGTAATTCGTTTTTGTACATTGTACATTTCTCCCATTTAAAATAACAAACAAATTTAATCTGTTCCAGTTCTCTTAAACATCCCCAAACAGTCCTAAGTTATGAAAAGATAAATGTTTTTAGTTAAGAAATACTCACGCATACATTACTGATTTGTTTTTCTTTAATATTTAAAATAAAATGTGTTAAAGTTCTTGTTAGGTACTGTAAGCTCTCGTTAGAGTCTCGGTTCACTCTCGCTCAGTACAACTTCACTTCTCACACTACTGCTCACTCGTGCACCTTTCTTTACTTAAAATGAAAACATTAAAGTGGAACGGTATTTCAAAATGTTTTTTATTAATTTGATACCTAACCTAAGCTCAAAATTTAGCATGAGTTGCTGGTATTGTGCTGTTGATTACTTTGCCTGCGAGAAAACTAGTGGCAGCTTTATAAATTTTTGAATTTTGCTTGTGTTTTAAACAATAAAAACTGACCAAGTTGCAGCTCGTATCTTAAATTTGTATGGTAAGCTGCTTGTATCTCATGTTGCCACTGTATATACCTTTTTGCTTTGATTAAAAACACAAATGGCAAAAGAGAAATGATCTTTAGTCACCTGGGATGGCTTCCCAAGTCTTGAGTTGTCAGAGGTACTGAGCACATGTTGACTTGTTCGTCCTCACGCTGCGGTCCCAAATAATCTCATTTGGGTTTAGGTCATGTGATTGGAGGCAAGATTGTGTTGATCATTCTTTCGTTTATATACAGAACATGTATACAATGTAGAAAAGACTTTCTATCAAGACAAAAACATTGAATGAGCAGGTTCAGACTTTTGATTGGTATTTCACAATTGGCAATTTTAGGTAAGATTCTTCTATTACCAGTTTTAACAGATCGTTCTGGAAGCAGTTCTTCTCTAATGACTATATCTTGCTGCAAATATAATTTTACTTTTAGTAATTTTTAGTAACCAGTCATTGTTAATCAGGCACAAGAGCGACATAAATGGGATGCTCTGAATAAGAAGATCGAACAAGAAAATGAAAGGAAGAAAAAAATTGAAGACGAAAGGAGAAAGAAACAAGAAGAAATTAAAAGGTATGTTCGATGTTACAAAAAAGCAAACTCACTAAGACAAAACGGTTGTGTTCTGAATAATAGCTAAAAGATATATTTAAAGATTTTCGTTTGTTTTTAGAAAACGAGATGAGCGCCTGAAACGAGTAGTGGAGGCTCGAGTAAAAGGAGAAAAGGAAAAAGAACAGGAAAAGAAAAAGAAAATTGAGGAGAAAATGGCACAGCTTGAAAAGAAAAATGACCTGGTTGGTGTTTTCACATATAAATATTAAGTATTTAGCATTTTCTCTTTATCGATTTGTACTCTCACAGTATACAGTGTTTAGAGTTAAAGGCCCCAACACTAGTGACCTGGCCATGATTGGGCCTAAACCACCATCAGATTTAACAAGTTAAACTCAGTTTACTATTCAGAACTCTATTCAGTTCACTAGTGCTTATAATGTTATACAATTTATCGTCACTGCCAACATTGCATCCAATATTACAGTGAAAATAAACAGCTTAACAAGTCACCTAATACATATGTAAAAGAAAAATGAACTAGACATTTCTAAAGTTTTATATTGTACTGTTTAAGTAATTTGTTTTAAATCTAATATTAAAATTAGTCTACAATATTAACAATAGTTGATTGTGCCATTTGTAAATTATAACTCACTTTTTAGTTGCGTGTCGAGCGTCTGGCAGAGGAAAAGGCCAAGAAAAAGGTAGCTTCTAAACGTCAAGAGGAATTGGAGCTTCGCAGAAAACAGGAAGAAGCAGCCAGAAAGAAGAAACTTCAGCAAGCTGTAAGTAACCTCACTCAATAACTTGCACATTCAGCCCTGCTGTAACTGCCACACACTGTACAAGGCCGGCAGCTCAGGGTTTTATGTTTCAGGAGGAGGAAGAGCAGCGGCATCAGGAATTGTTGGCCAAACGTAAGGCTGAGGAAGAACGTGAGCGAGCACGTAAGCAGCTGGAGGCTGCCAGGGCTCTGGAGCTTAAAAAGGAGCAGGAACGTGAGCGAGAACGCGAGCGTGAAAGGCAACGTGAGGAGAGGGAAAGAGAACGTGAAAAACAGGCTGCAGCTGAGAGGTTGGTGAAAATCTGCATCAATTATTTATACACACACACACACCTTATGTCTAATATCTAAAACACACCCACACGTCTTACATATCTAATGCTGATCAGATGGCTTTTGACTGTGTTTTTATTTTTTGGCTTGCATACATTTAACGTCACTCATCAGTGATCTTTTAGTATATTGAAATTTTGTACATGTAAGATTACTTTGGCCCTCAAAATTGCTGTGATGTTTTTTTCTGTTTCAAAAGGAAAAGTTGCACAACTATATATTATCATGGATAAATTGCTGAATAGTTGACTGCTGAAGGTTTCTGACTTCAGTCTTTCAGTTTTGCCTGGTACTTGTAATGTGAATAATATTCTATATGCTGTGTAGAGACAGATTGGAGAGGGAGCGGGAGAAGGCCCTTGCCCTTCAAAAGGAACTGGAAAGGGCTGCCAGAAAGAAGGAAAGAAGAGAGCTTGAAGAAAAAAGAAGGCTGGTATGTATTTTCTTCATATGTCGCGCTTGCCTCCAATGTTGTGTATGTATTTTTTATTTTTAACCCTAATTAAATGTTGACAGTCACAGCGCATTTTACCTAATTACTTATTGTTTTAAAGAAAAGAGAAAATACTTTAAGTTGCTAAAAGATTTACTTTAGAAGTGTAAAATACATCTTGGCAGTCGTAGTTTATTATGGTTTGGAACGGATCAACTATAAGTATGAAGGTCATGTTTTACACAGATTTTATCTGTACTTAAATAATTATAATTTATTAGGAAGAAGAGCAGGAAAGGGCTGTCCAACAGAAACGTGCAGCTGCAGCAGCTTCTCTGGCTGCTACTCAGGTATTATTTTGTTATGGTATTAGCTAGGGCTGACCGCAATTAATCGATTATTCGTTGGTCGACCGAAAAAATTACTAGTCGGCCAAATTCCATTGGTCG
>JAOTRQ010065812.1:0-13005 GCA_028565875.1 Hoplisoma paleatum
CTTTAGTTTAACCTTACTAAGGTTTTCATGTTGCTTACTTAGATTAATTTTAATTAAGTTATTATGACATACTTTTTTATTTAGTTTTGGCTTACACCTGCCACGGTAAACAGACACAGTCTCAATGGTTTTTGAACTAAGGATTCCAGGTGATAGGATTATCTCCTGGGGTAGCATCATCACAGAGGGGGACAGAAAGAAACTAGACTAATTAAGAAAGCGGGTTCTTTCCTGGACTGTACTTTGGACTCTGTGGAGTCAGTTTGGGAGAAAAGGATGATGATCAAACTGTCCTCCGTTCCTGGATGGACTGTCATCCACAATGGATTACACCACCCACCCACCCACTGCATAAGACTGTGAAAAGATTGTTCAGTGACAAGCTTATCCGCTTGTAGTGCTTAAAGTACAGACAACACACCTCCATTTGCTGTCAGGCTGTATATCCAACTAAGTAAAGTCTATATAAACCCAGAATTTTTACAATCTGCTTTAATGTACTATAACTCTTTGGTAAATAACTCTATTATAAGACTTTTTATACTATGGTCAATATACTTATACAAACTCATCACAGAGCAGATGAAAATGTTATCTGGATTCCATACAATCTAAACATAGAGCAGGCAAAGTGCATGGTCAGAATCCCAGGCATATTCAGTGACAAGCAGGTGAATAGGGAATCGGCGCACACAATTGATAAGGGTGAGGGAAAAACACAAAGGACATGCAACACACCGGAGCCAACAGATCAAATCAAGCTCAAACAAAAGAATGAGAAAGGGACTGGCACCTAAATGATCAATGTTTGTCTGGAACAACTCAACAGAGTAAAGAAAAGAACTTTAGCCTGTTATTTACTACTTACTGGACTCGATGAAAACTAGACAAACAATGACCAACAGACAACTAAACTAATCTAATCTAATTGGAGGATGATCAAGTGCAGATGTGTGAATGGGGAGATACAGTGTTAATTTAGTGCCAAAATTTTGCATCTTCATCTCATTTATATCTTCTGATAATTCCTAAACAGAAAGCAATTTACAAATGTATACCACTTTTTGCAAAAAAGCAAAATGCAATTTAGAAATATTAAAACGGTTCCTCAAATGCAATGCGATCAGGTGACTTTTGATTTTGCTTTACGTGCCAAAATGCTTCATACAAATGCTGTAGGGGTTGTTTTGAATACTTTGGGGACGAGATTAAATTTGTAATTGAGCAGGAAGAAGTCACACATGCAAGCGTTGCCAGATTTGGCGTTTTCCACCTAAATAGACAGATGTATTTTGAAGTTGGTATGTAAAGATTTCTGATCATGAGTGGCCAGCAGGTAAGTATATTTTTTTCTAAATTTGCTGTTCTTACAATATGTGTTTATGATTGTCCAGAACTTTGTCAATTTATGTGAGACTAAGCTTGCTAAGGTTTAAACTAATCTAAATAATTTTTAAATGCCTACAACTAAATAAAGAATATCTATAATACTTATAATATATAATACATATAAGACTGCAGTGTAATACAGTAAAAGCTCATTCTGATTAAATCATATTCTAAATAATTCATTGATCATAATCAATAGAGACTATCAGGAGAACTTAATTTCCCTGAAAGCTTTTAGGCATATGTGTAAGCACATCTTATTGATTCTATGTGGCTTAAACATAAACCAGCTGCTCTGCTAAATACAACATGACTGGCTGAGAGTGTTGAATGCATACATCACTCTAAAGCCTTTTGTCTCCAGCAATGCTTCTGGAGAACTGCTTCTAGCAGAATGCAAGTAGCATTATACAAATGAGATCAATACATAAATTACTCACTAGCTTTCTTTCACTAAAAGCATCACTGATCTGTGCAATTTTGTAATCCTGCTGACGCTAACACACATTTTTCACTCATGTTGTAGATCAAGCACTGATCAATATCAAGTATAATAACAACAATATAACAAAAGAATTTTCTCTCAACAGTGCTAATGCTAAACAGTTATATGAACAATCTTTGAATGGGCTCTTCTGCCATATAGACACATAGACTGATAGTACAGATTCCTTTAATCTGCACTGCATGTGTAGTGTCAGCGCATAATTAAGTATTAAAATGTAGCTTTTAACCTATTTTAATTGTTAGCTTTTGGCACTTGCATATTTATCTCATTTTACAGTTACTGTGTTTTGTCATTAGACTACAACAGGGGTGGGCAACACACAGCTTGGAAGCCACATGTGGCTCTTGGCCAAAAACAATGTGGCTCTTAAACTTATAATAAAAATGACATTCATAATTTTCTGTGCTTTTTAGCTGCTTATGTGTATTGAAGTATTATTGCCTAAAAGAGCCTAAAACATGCCATAGAACCAATTATATTTGGGTAGGGGTGCGCACACAAGTTGGCATCCAGTGCCTATAAGAAACAAAAAAGGCGGTTAAATAATTCCCAGTTCTGGTTGATGTGGATCTAACAGGGGGCAGTTACAACTCCTCCTAATAATGGTAACGCATTAATTACTAATAATTTCCACTTATCCTGAGAGCAAAAGAAAAATAATACATATTCAGTGGAGAAATGTTTCATAGAAAGCAAAAAGAAGCAAATTTAATAACCTAAAAAAACAGATAGACGTAAAAGAAATTGAAAAGTGTGAAAAAAGCTTTGTAGCAAGATAAAGAGTACATATGAGATTCAAGGGGTGCGGCAGATAAGGAACTTACAATCTTTTTCCCAAAGATGAAAGTAGTGGTCTTTTGGCTGTAAAAAAAAATTGAACTATTATTAAAAATAAAACAGAACAATTTTAGACAATCCTTCATGTGTAGTATGAAAACAAAGTTGAAAGACTATCTTCGATGCCATAAAGAAAGTTTGGTAGAAGATAACTTTTTTATATTACATAGCTAAAGACCAGGAATAGATTTTCTGTCTGTCTGTCTCTCGCTGTCTCACTCTAATTTGTAATATGCGCCTGGGCATGTAACAAAATGTTTTGCATCTACAGTTGTCTATTATTCTTCCAGAATAACGCTAGAAGATATTTGCCATTTGCAGCTGTAGCATGTGCTTCCTCTCTCTCTAGTTACTGCTCTCTTCCCGTCTCTCTCTCTCTCTCTCTCTCATTTCAATATTACAGTAGCATCCAATATGTGCCAAGTATTTTTAATATATACTTTTTACCTTATTGCTGTTTTGAACTCAGTAAGACTTCTGGCATTCTTTGCCTTAAGTAATCCTCTTCAAATCTGGCTTGCGTTTCTCCTGTGTTACAGATTTTGTCATAGGTAGTTCTGTTTAAGGTTTGGACTGTCCTTCCCAGTAAATGTGTTCAGTGCATGTCTTCATATTTGTGCATCTTCGAAAAGATTGTCTTTTAAGTTGGTGAGACGCATTGTTGTTTGTTGGCCAAGAGTCACATACAACATGGACTGTCCACCCCTGCAATAAACCAACTATTTGTGACATCAGCAACCTTCTCAGTGATTTATATGGACTGACAAAGATTTACCAATGTAATGAAAAGGCTAAAGAATTAAAAAAGAAAGGATCTGCTCATGATCCCTAACATAGGAGCTCACCTGTAAAACATGTTCAAGGTAATGTCATATCTTAGACTTGTATGGTTTCATCTGAGAGCTTCATTAAACATATTTGATGTTTTGCTTGTGAGCAGCAGTACAATGAACTCAAAAGTCCACAAACACACATTGTCTGTCAGTTTAAAGAAAGATGCATCCAAACTAATTGGAAGATACTTCATCATACAGCAAGATAATTACCCAAAAATACTCCAAAATGTTATGGATTTGTTAGGAACCACTAACAGAAAACTGACATCAAAAGTGGTTAAATAAAATTCGTTGACAATATAAGGTATGGCAATGAGAAAGTGGAGGAACCTTGAATTGGGGCTTGACAGGTCAAGTGGAATGAGTGGAGTCAGTATCACACTGCTGATGTGACCGTGGGAAGCCGGAGTTGCAAGCAGTTCTTGATTGCAGTGCTGGAGTGGCTCTGGCTGATCCGGATCTGGGTACTGTTGTGGCTTGATGAGGAGTTGTCTACAAGGAGTTGGGTAGTTAGACTTTCAGGTGGAGATGACTTCGTGTAAGCGGATCTCGAGAAGTGGGTAGAGCACACGGATCTTTCCAGGCAGCACTCCTGGATATGCCCATGAAAACGGATGGTAAGGTTGATCAAAACTGAAGTTCCAAAGACTTGTAACGAGTTGCCAGTTGATGATGTTGCCATCCAACATCATCCCAGCTGGCATCAATTGCTAGGATATTAAATGCCACAGAGTAGTCAGCAAAGGACAAACAGCTCTGTTGTAGACCCAAAAGGCATAAAGACATGCAACGTCTCCAGCATAGTTGTGATGATTAAAGATGGCTTGGAAACAGCAAATGAGATAAACATAAGAGCCCACTTGAGAGCTGACTACAGCTTCAGCCTAAGTCAAGGTTCTTCCACTTAAGAGCCCGATGATGTAAGCTACTTTGTTTGCAGCTAAGTGAATACGCAGAGGTGTTGTTTGAAAACCAGGCTGCACTGAATTAAAATTTTCTGACATTTATGATGTTTACCGTGATAAGGGCCTGAGTGAACACCAAGCCTATCTGGTAGATTCTAGTGTTGAACAAGACCCAGAGAGGTATGGACAGACGAGGAAGAATAAGCACAGTAAAATCCAGATTATTTGCACAAAAATAACTGCACAGGATGCGGGCTTGGAGAGTACCACTGGGGAACTGAATAGCTGAGGACAGTATTACTACTTGCTTAGAAATAAGCAAGCGGCAGGAGAATGTAAATTGGACCTGGGAAGTCAAGAGGAGTAAATTGAGTATGCATCGCAGCACTGATGCAGCTGTGGAAAACCAGGCTTAAATTCAGTTCTTAATCACAGTGCAGGAGCAGGTCTGTGAAGCTGAGGGAGCTGGCACGTCCAAATTATGAAAGCCGGCGGATCGGGATTGTGCCGACGCTGCAAATTTGAAAAGGCAGGAAATTTTAGGGGAGGGAAGAGCTTAACGCACAGAAACTGTGAAAGCAGAGGGAGTGGGAGAACGTAAGTAAACCACAATAAACATGACCTGGAACAAAGAAACAGAAAGGGTGAAACAAACACATCTAAACCTTTACGTGGAGTAAAAATGCACTAAATAAACAGAGCAATGATGGGAATAACATCAGAACAAGAATGTAAGAAAATTGAGGAAAAAATTTGGGGAGTAAATGAGGGGCGATAGGCATAAGACATACAAAAGCTTCTGATATGGACGGTTTTAGACTGGCCTAATTAATTTCCAGACCTAGAGCCTTGTAGAATATGCATTTTACAAGATTAATTTTTGTATGTGTGTGGATCAGCTGAGCTGTTTATCAGACTCAGGTGTTAATATCTGAAAATAAAAGCTGAAATTGTGAGGAGACACAAAGGAAGAAAAAACTAAACAATAAACATCCAAAGATACAGGTTAAATGTTGTGGTTTATTAATAAATACTTTCTGCAATATATTAATTTGTAATAAACCAGGAACTTAATGATAATGCTGAGCACCGGGAGATCAAAGCAATCTGGGAGCTCGGGGGCTGAAGATGAGGCTCGAACCCTGCAGGCCAGAGTTCTTCTGGCAGCAACAGCAGAACTGCTGTCAGACAGAAACAGACAAACAGACACAATGTTGGAAACACAAACAATGCTTGCACCACCACAGGCCACTGGGGGTCTATTAAAGACTTCCTAAGAGGAGGCTTTAAACGCTATCAGAATGCAAACAAATAAACTGAAATAACAGAAAACATAATGGCTGTAATCCCTAAAGATGAAATTATTAACTAGGCAAAATAAGAAATGCAGACCTTGGTCAGGGAGGTGAGCAAGAACCTTAAAGTCACTCCTAAAAGTCCTTTGCCAGCATAGCCGTGTTATAAATATGAGAACCTTTCTTTTAATCTAAGTGACCAAATCAAAATCAAGTCAAGTCAAATTAAGTCAACTTTATTTATATAGCGCTTTTTCCAATAGACATTGTCTCAAAGCAACTTTACAAAATACAGGATGAACAGAAACCCCCTTTTGAGAAAGCCGAGGGCAACTGTGGTAAGGAAAAACTCCCTGAAAATTACAGTAGGAAACCTTGAGAGGAACCAGACTCAACAGGGCTCATCCTACTTGGTTAGTCCTTGTATGTGCTTCTTTTCACCAGCTGGTCTGATGAAATTAAAATTAAGCATTTTGATCTGAAAAACAAAAGCTATGTCTACCAAGCATTGCTCCTCAGCTGGGTAATGCCAACCAGAGAAGCATAAAGGTGAAAGCATCATGTTATAGGGATGTATTGCTCTTGTGCTAATGAAATAAAAGATGAATGCAGAAAAGTACATCATGATCCTTGATGAAAATTTGCTCCAAAAAACTTTTAAACATAATGATGACAAAAAGCACACAAGCAAGACAACAAAGGCTCTGTGAATGTCTTTAATTGGATCAGCAACATCCCAGACTTGAACCTGGACATGTCTAGTGATATTTGTCAATGTCTGTCCCCAGACATTTCTTGTCCTACATTATGGAGTTTGAGAAGGTGGCCTAAGCACATAGCATCATATGTACAGAACTTAGGGCTATAATTGCTGCAAAATATGATTCAGCAAAATGAATAACTATGTACATTGTATTTATGTGTTCTCTTTCTAATGTATTTGCAAAAACTTCAAGTAATTTTGAGAGCTAAAATGTTTAGAATGCCAATACCAACACCAGTAATACTTCGGAAATGCTTTCACGTGACTTTGTCTTTTGTTTTCATTTAACAAATTTCTTTATTTTTTGCTTGTCACAAACCCTCATTAAGTACAAAACACAATACATATTTATATCAAAGTACATTAAAACACACATATTTTTAATTCTTTCAGTCTTTTCCTTAATATTGTATAATCCAACTCTGGCATGAACTATGTTCAATACACAAGATGAAATGAGGCTGATGACATTCTAAACATTCTTTAAAATGTTTTACCAAAAATGCAATGTATTAGTACGGAAATAAAATTGTGAATTAATGCAAATGTTGACACAAAAGCGTTTTATATAATAAATTTAATAGTGCAGAATAATTTTAGCCTAATTTAAGACATAGTCACCAAAAACGGGATCAAATAATAAGACAAGTATAAAGCAAGTAAACCAATCGCATCTGACCGCAAAATATTTGCATTATCAAAATATATGCCTACGTATATATTGATGATGTATACATATTTCATAGTGTAGATAATATAAACCTAGCATTCACCAATATATTTTCACTGCAACAATGCAAAAAAAAATTTGACATTGATTTAAAATGTTTTAGGGCAAAAACTAACATTTTCAGAAATAGAGTTTGTAAAATGCAAGGGCAATGTATATCTATCAACCTTTACATCATAAAAAGTATAATTACATTTTGTTCTTATAGGCACAATAACATTCTTAATATATTCTTACAGAAGCATTCAAACATCACCAATCATAAGCAATAAGTCAACCTGCATCAGGGCCTTACTTTTCTTTGAAAACCATAATTAATTACAGAGATGCACAAGACAATGGGAGCAGTTACATTTTTATTTCACAGACCTCTCCCTTTATAAATACAATGACTCTCTTTTAGTTTTAGTTTTTTCAGTTTTATATAACATATAAGCTGTACTTATAAGGCTCGCTAAATAGACTTAGCACATATCTCTTCTCTTCTTAGATTCCATTTGCTCATCTGGTAGTATTGATATTAATACATCTCCTCTGAGTATTCTTTATGCTTGGGTAGCAGCAAATAAGTATTGCTGCCCAAGGTTATCAGGTGTTAAGACCTGATAATGAGGTTAAGCTGAGAGAAAGCAAAAGATGGTTAGAATGCATTTCTAAATGATGTTTGTTTTCTTTGTAATTAAAAATTTAAAAATTATAATAAAACGCATACTTGTATTAATAATAATAATAATAATAATAATAATGAATATTCCTAATGTGTCTGTTATTGTTTAATCTTAAAGTGAGTATAAAGTAAAGCAGTAAAAAACACTCACACATTATAAGTGGCAGATTTGAGTGGCTGACCATTTGGCAATGACTCCTGTAAAGCCCTGGAGGACAGAGCTGCAAATGAAAGGTAATAGTAAAGGGTGAAAAGGTGTCCACTTACTGAAAGCAAGAGCACCATATCATGAATTAGCAATTTCATGCTTGTTAAAAGCTTGTCTTGAGAGAAGCTTTGTTTTTCCTACCCTAGCACATCCCGGGTGCTCATTAACACCTTTGAAGGTGAAGAGGGTTGGATAAAGTGAGCAAAAGGAAAAATGCATCTGCTTTGTTGAGATACTATAGTACTTTTTACAGCTGAATCTACAAGAATAAATACACAGCAGATACATACTTTATACAATACACACACAATAGAGTATTGTAGTTGAATAGTTATTTTTAACATATGGCCCATATGTGCATATAAACTATTTAAAATGTTCATTTTGGTAAAACAATATTAACATATTTTTCTCTAACTGACAGATTACTGACAGCACAGTACAACTGACAAAAACACATTACTTTGTTCTTAAAACAGTTCAGTTTTCTATAACCAATATTCACTAACTTTCTGCTTTATTATTTTTTAATTTACAGTATAAATTCCACTAATTTGAAAAAAATGGATGGCAACAATAGAAAGTTTACTATCCCACTATGGAATACACCCTCTCGGAAGCCTTTAGAGTAGATCACTACTGCCAGGCTGACCTGTCATAAGAGTTATGTGTCCTTGTGAATATAATGCATTGACACGGTAGTCATTCAAATCTTTCTTGTCACTTTAATTTGGAATACTTTTTCGCTTAACCTCTCCTAACTGGTGAATTTATTAGCTATATACTACCCACAAACAAAACAAACAAAAACAAGACAGACAGCTTTGATCTATTTTTCTGGACTTTTCTGTTATTTGGAAGGACAAGCTTTTACAGACAAAACACTAATTTACTAGGGTGTCTCCTTCTTATCCGGAAGGGTTGCAAAAACGGACTCTGTTCCCGAAATGCAATGTTTTAAGTTAAGCATGATAGACAGAGCTTACAAAGCTGATACGCAGTCTGAACGGACACTGAATCTCACAGGGTAGCAAACAGAGCAACAAGATGTCAGGGTGTAAACTACACTGGATCAAGCATATTGGGTTGGGATATGTGTGATCACACATCTCTCACTCCACTTCAAAGATGTGGTGTACAAGTGGCTAGAAAAGTCATGGTCACCATGGTAATCCAGGAAATGTGGTGGTGTCTTAACTTGGATAATCTGTCTGACAGAATAGGAGCCAGTTTGGGATGCACCTGCTTTTCCAGCTGTGCATCATTGGCATTGCTTGACAGTAAAGTAAAATAGGTGCAAATATAAAAAGCAGCATGGCCCTGCCCAGCAAAAAAAAAATTAGGTTTTAAGAATGTCCCTATAATGTTACATTTTGGTTGTGGGAATATTCTTTTATCCAGGTTTTTTAACATTCTCAAAAATTTTTTTTTTTCCTCTGGGTAATCACGACCGGGGGTGGCGCCCCCTCTGTATGGCCAAGTCACGCACGCACCCACCCACACACACACACACACACACACACACACACACACACACACACACACACACACACACACACACACGAGTCAACGCACCAGGGTGTCACTCGGGGCGGGGGTGATTTTCACACGAACACCATGTAAACGTAACCACGTCAACACTATCATAATGTCCAAAAGAGGGCGCCAGAGAATCATGAACGGACAACTGGAACTCCAAATGCAACACCGTTTTGTGTACTAAAACAATTTTAAATGCTAAACACTTTAACAATACAGAGTGTATAATCCCAATTGCCCATTATTTATTCCCAAGAGGGGCCATCCCATATTCGGTTAATGGAAATGCAAGTTTTTGTTTTTGAAAGAAAAATGAAGACATTAGGGGTTGTAATGCAAAAAATGAGCCAAAAGTGTCCCTCTGGTTCTTTGTCTAACATTAGGCTTACACACTCTGAACTTAGGTAGACGTTTAGATTGCTCATTCATTAGGTTCGTGCATCCAAGCGATTGGTTCTCATCCATCAACCTGACAGACACATTTTCACATAAGAATCGACTCATTGCACAGAAAATATCTATAACTGCAGTTTGCTTTTCTGTGGGTGTCAAATTTCATTCTTGTTCTCTTTCAGAGTAGGAAGGTTGGTGAAATACCCAGAGGCAGCAATAGCCCTAGAAAGCAAAAAGAACATTCATATGTTACTGGCTTATAGAGCATCTGACCGGAGTACACTTTTTCCAACCCATGTGTATTTTAAATCTACATTTTCCACTAAACTATGCACCTATCAGCAAAAGCTTATAATCGAACTTGCCAGAAAAATCAAGGGGTTCCACAGGTGGGAAACGACTTTTGAATGATCGCTTTGATCATAGATGGTTTGATCAAATTGGAGTTCAGTTCTGGGTGGAATGCCACACATGGTAGACATTGAATGTAACACAGACTGCTGCTCCGTTGGCTCTGTCTTTGTGGGGAAAAACATTGTGTTCTAACACAGGTAATGCCAGATAGAAGTCAAGATAAATACCATAACGAAATGTACAGTAAAAGTGTCCACCTAATCCACCTAATCTAGCGGTTTAAGGAGTGTTACTGAAATAGCTTCCGTCACCCCCGATAAAACTCACAATAGGGAAATTCTCTATCTGGCAATACCTGTGTTAGAACACAATGTTTCCCCCCACAAAGACAGAGCCAACAGAGCAGCAGTCTCTGTTACATTCACTGTCTATCATGTGTGGCATTCCACCCAGAACTGAACTCCAATTTGAATGTCTCTGGGCATTACTTCAAAGTATGACAAATGAATCATTACATGTTCGGGGGTACACACACACACAGGAATTGTATACAGTGAATGGAGATGAATGAGCTTTCTACATATTAACTGTCTAGAAAAGCAAAGTATCTAACACATCAATCAACAGGGAAGGGAGAAATTTGATTCTGTCTATTCCTCATGTTATGATGCGGGAAGGAGGACTAATGTAGGAGGACAAAAATGTATTTAAGCACAAACTTAGTGGCTAGGCTGTAAAGGCCTTTAAAAATGACGCATAAATAATCTCATGAACTAAATATTAAGAAGTTGTGGCCTTTTCTTAAAGTTGAAGATTTATGGTCAAGGTAAACAATACACGACTCTGAATAATATTGCTCAGTAATTTTATCAGAATATATTTGAACATTTAGTTATTTGTTTATTTTTTCATTCTATGAGATAAAAACAAACAAGGCTGATGGGAACATTAGCATTTTTAATTTAGGTGCATAATAATTCCGCACACTAATAGCTGCCCAGTAATTATGCACACTAAGTACTTTTATTATGAAGCCAAATCCTCTCTTTTATTTAAATATTCATTTAAGAATATTTAATTTCCCTATTGTGAGTTTTATCGGGGGTGACGGAAGCTATTTCAGTAACACCCCTTAACACCGCTAGATTAGGTGGATTAGGTGGACACTTTTACTTTTATTTACTGTACATTTCGTTATTGTATTTATCTTGACTTCTATCTGGCATTCTCAACGAGCAGCAAAGTAAGAATTCCATTGTACAAGGAAAACTGCTTTCTCATTGTGCATATGACAATAAATCTTAAAAGGTTCTATTCTTTTAGTAGGCCTAATCTTGGCACAACACAGGTAAAGAATATGCTTTATCTGTGCACATTGCATGCATACAGTTTGACTTGAATGTGTTTCTGCAATCAAAACCATTACTTAACATTTATTCATTCCCCTCCCCATTACCACCGTGAAACATGAACAATTAAATGTGTTATGCCCAGTATGGGCACCATTCATTGAAATGAAAAGAACTAAAGAGTTTGGAGTGCTTGATCAGCTACCTATTTCATGGTCTGAAATAAATTAAGGAAATCTGGTAACAAAACAGTGTTCATCACAATGGACTACATAGGCAACTAGAAAAGGCTGGAATGATGTCGGTATATGTGTGTATGATATTAGCTTTATAGTCATTTATATTGAATCAGGTCAGTTCTAAAATTATGTATGTGGGTATTGAAAATTCAATATGAAATGACAGTCTACTTTGTCTATGTATTCTTGCTTTGTATTTGAAAATATTTCTACATATATATTTCTATATTTTACAGAAGTTTGGCCTTGCTATGTAAAAGTTCTGAATGATTAATGGGAAGTGATGTATAGTTCTGAGACAGCAGAACAGATAGAAACAGTTCCTGATACCTTGAAATTAAGGTAGCGTTTAGAATGCTGTGCCAGAATACATAAAACTAAACAAAGCAAAAGATTTACAAATGATAATCAGATAGTATACATGAATTTGCACAGATCCGATTTCTCACACACTTTTGGAACCTCTTGTTTGTTAACTGTTTTGTAAACATTTCTTATTAAATCATTGATGAGTATGCAGCTTCAATTGTAAGAAATTACCTATTATATTTTGTAAGAGTTCACTTCAGGCTTGTGATTTTTTGAAATCCAACCAACCTCTAATAACACATGAGGTAATGTACTCATGTCCTTTCAAGTGCTCGTGCACGTATGTATTGTTTTTGTTGCACGTATAAGTAGTTTGTGCATATCTAATTGTTCTGTTCCTTTTGGAATCATGTTGGTTTGTTAGGGTTTTTGTGAAATAAACCCATTGATGTTTAGCAGTTTTATGTGTTTTTGTTAGCTTTCTCTGGATACATTGTTGATGACCATTTGAGTTTATATATAAACTTATATATAAATATTTTGCATTCAATTAATCTCATCACTAGTAATACTAGAATTAAGGAATTAATACAGCATTATTGATGTATTGATTTCTACTGTTTCACACACACACACACGCACGCACGCACGCACGCACGCACACGCGCGCGCACACACACGCGC
>JAOTRQ010065828.1:0-13003 GCA_028565875.1 Hoplisoma paleatum
TCTCCTCGACAGGGGTTTCTGTTCATCCTGCATTTTGTAAAGTTGCTTTAAGACAATATCTATTGGAAAAAGCGCTAAATAAATAAAGTTGACTTGACTTGACTTGACTACTTTACACTATTGAATCCTGCATCCAATGAAAAATCTGTTTATTTTACTTTTCGATTCATGCCTCAAAAAGAATAACAGGAGCATAGTCTAATACTCAGATGAATAATTTTAATAATAAATACAAGAGTAGCATAACTGGATTATTTAGACTAGATTATTTAACACATCAAAAACAGATGTCTGCGTGCTCAATAGGCCAAATTGATGAGTAGCGCAACTCAATAGAACACAATGTTCTGTTGAGTTGCATTGATATATCATATATGATGTTCAATCTCTACCATCCTCCTAAAGGTCCATCCATTGTTCCTCTTTCGTACATATACTATTTTGTTTTTTAAAGCTTTTTAAATGTATGTTTATGTGTGGGGTGCAAGGTATGCAGTGCACTTTGCACCACCTTTGGTAGATGTATAGGGTTTCTTTGCAGGTGCTTTTGGCTGCCTGTAGTTGTGCCAACAGCTTTCCTCCAAACATTTTTACCAGCTTCTTTTTCTGGATGCTTCTGCAAGAAGATCTGCCGAGGGTCTCTCAAAACCCAATTAGAATGTATATCATGATGGCAAGTACTTGTAGCAACTAGGAAAAGAGTGAGAAAAAGCATGATAAACAAAGCCAAAGTAACAAGTCTCTTGCTATTGACAAAGGCAGTCGCATTTTCAACCTCTCCGCACCAGTAACTCTCCAGCTGGCTTCTCGTGTCTCGTCTAATCTTATTCCTAAGAGATCTTTCTAACTTTGCTCCTCAAACATATGGTATTTGTATGGAATTGGTCTAATGGTCTCTTAATGCAGCTGACACCAACTTCTCTAAGAAAAGTCTGGGTTTTGGGGAACCTGCTTGTCCTGATGGAACTATTGCTGGATATGCGATCAATGCAAGGAAGAGGCGCCAAATTGTATGCTTAGTGAAACTTTCTGCATAGGATATAAAGTATTTCTACCTATTAGAAACATTGATTAGAAGATCTTTGCTAACTGGATTATACTGTCCTGGTATATCCAATAGACTGTCCTGGTATATCCAGGATTAAAAGAAATTATGGCAGTTATCAATGGCCCCCAAAAGCTGCTTTCATGAATAATGAGGTGGGCAAATTTGTGAGAGCTCAGACTTGGTTTTTAAACGCACTATTGAATCTATAAAGAAAGTACTTTCAACTCATCATAAGAAGCTGGAAAACTGGTTGAAAAAATTAACAAAAACTGTGCTAAATGGAATATCGCTAAGTTCCCACTTCTCCAGCAGGTGCAAGATCATGAGGATCCCACCACCTAGACCAGGGGTCACCAACGTGACATTATAGTGACAACAGTGAACTGCACTTACCAGTGAACTGAATTTTTTTTGTTGCTATTCTTTTTTTAAATCACACTTGCTTTGGTGTAAATTAGAAAATTACAACATATATATTATATTTGAGTGATCGCTTAATCTTATGGGTTATGTGTTTGTTTAATGTTATGGGGTGCACTGTTCACATGTTCTAGTCATTCTGCTTTGTGTGCTTGTGGGGGCGCTATCCATCCATCCATCCGTCCGTCCGTCCGTCCGTCCGTCCATCCATCCATCCATGTTATTGAAAATCAGTGTTGATAATCCGTATTCTGAATTGTATATTTATTGAGTATTGTATTAGCTTACAGTACATGATTCTTGGTGGTGCAGGGGATTGCAAAATGTACACACACAGACACAGAAAGTGTCTAATTGCTCTGCTAACTGCTCCCTGTGTAGCATAGCTTGTGCTTCCCACTGCACTTGTTCACTGTGTGTTAACAAGTGTGTGTAAATGTGTGTTTCACTACACAGATTGGGTTAAATGCAGAGAACCAATCCGCTGTTTTAAAATGAAATGGTGATAAAAGTATTTTAAATCTGCTCTACATTTCTATACCTGTTACTAGAAAATGTGTTCCCAATAAAAATATCAGATTTACTACAACCCGAACAGACATTAATATGTTTTGCCAATGTAGTTTCGTTGCCATGCTGGGGATATTGTACCAGCAATTTGATCACTGGGAGTCATTTTCATATGTGCATACCAGAGAGATGTACAGTCAGACCTTATTAACTCCAAGAAGCCCAAAAAATGGCTTAAAGAGTTTTTTAAGTTAGAGAAAATGGTATAATCGGCTAGTTAATTGAGGGCACACAGACCTGAATGCTATTCAAGGCTCATCCCGATAGACTGACAAAGGTGAATAGACAATTGACTTAAAATGTCTTTTTTGAGACAATTTGGAATTTCCAGACACCAAATTGTCTAAATTGACACGTGGCAGTTCCAGCAATTCCAGAAATCCTTAAGTTATTTAATCCTTTGTGGAATGCATTAATGTAATGCTTTGTGCCCCTTTTCCTCTTTCTGGACCACGTGTTCTGAAATGTAGCCTCAGAATAGTCTCCCAAAGTCTACAGAAATTTTAATAATGGAGTTTGGGAGCTAAAAAGTTTTCAAATTAAAGAGATCTTAAATACAGTCGTCTTATAGGAATTCGGCCATAGACTAACAAATAATTCGACATAGGGATGTTTTCAACTTAGGCAAAGTCCGACTGTAATGTTTGTTAGATTAACTGTAAAGTTAAGCATGTACTCCACTTTGGGCTGATTGAATGATTGTAAAAAACTGGATTCATGTGATAGTTATTTATACCAATAAAGTCCACATCTTCATGGCCATCATCTATACGAGGTTTTCCGGAGTGCTCTGGGTCACATCTTGCTATGACTTCATCAAAGAACTGCAGTGCGTCCTCTTCAGTTGAGTTTGGTGGGGAAGATTGTCGTGGACTCAAATGCTTTAAGAGATTTGATAGACAATTACTGTTAGAAAGTTTGTCAGCTTGCAGAAACAGTTTTAGTCAGTATTTTAGTCAATTCATTATGAAGGTATAATTAGAAACCACTTTATTCTAATCAAAGTCAATCAAGTTTACTGGTTATTCCTGCAAAACAAACAATTCAACACCACATTAATAAAACAACCGACTTGCTTTCACACTTTAGTTAAAAATGTAAGTAAAAGTAAAAAATGTTTGTTTGCACTGCCTTGTGAACCTAGGCCTGTCATATGTGTTTCTTTCCGCAGCGTTACCTAGTAACTCACATCACCCCTTATTATGAAAATATTTTTTTTAATTAATGAATAGTGTAGGAGCAATTAAGTCTAAATTTGGTAAAAATGTAGGTAACATAGAAGCCTTGCCTGAGTGTTGTGCTGCGCTGGCTGCTTTACAGATTTCTTCTTGCACACGACATCTTTCCTTTCCTCATGATTAAAATGACTGGCACTGTTTGTGTAGTATTTTCTGATCTCAGCCAGTTCCTGCAGATAGTGTAGACACTCTTTGTTTTGTAAATAATACCACACATGATCCTCTCTGGTGTAAAGAGCTGTGCCAGAATGCACACTCACAACGCTTGTTCTCCGCTTCAAAGTCAGTTCCACACAACTCCTCTCACTCACCGCCATCATAGACAGACTGCGTACAAGTCGAACCATGCATGTGTTACGATAACTTTCCTGAGCATGTGAACTCCAGTTTGGTCGTAGAACTGCATTAATCTTCTTCAACATACCAGCATTCAGTGTAACCACGTCTTACACTTGCAGTCAACAAAGCACATATTTTATCCAATCTCCAAATCAACTCCCATGTCCTCTTTGGTTTACATATGAAGAACAGCATAAGACTTTTAGAAATTCAATTGTAAACTTAAATATAATTCGGCTGATTTTTTAGATTTATATGCACATGATGATTAAAAATATGACTCAAGATGACTCAACTCTCTTTGCCCTTATCTTGTTGTATATAGCACACATGGTAACTGGCTCAGTAACTCTAAACCAACTTTTAATAATAGATCAGCAACCCACACAAACTAACATCCACTTGTTCATCGCCCAGCAAATGTTTATTACAAATAGGTACATTCACCATCACACTTTATGCAGGTAGTTTACTGTTATAGCTGGACTAGTTATGGATTTCATGTTTTCCTTGGTCAGATAAGAGTCATTTTACTTGGAGGAAGATCCTTTAATTGTTATAACTTTGTTAAAAAATAGAAATCACTAACACCCCAAAACATTATTCCTTTAAAATTCCAAGTTTTTGGCACCCATAATTAAAAACAATGTATATTATTGTTTATTAATACGCAAATAACAATGGAGCATACACTGCACTAACATAAAATCCTCATACCTTCTCCCAGCCAACAGTTGATAAGTACCTTTTTAAAAGAGGCACAGAGTACAGGTTACCAGATGTGACTGGACAACCTTTGGTACTCTGATTTGGACAAATCTATTCAGGATGTCTTATTATCAGTATTAGGTTTGACCAGTTTTTAGCTCGGTTCTTTTTTTATGTTGGCAAAACAACCAGTTCTAGGGAATTTCACAAGACCATGGGTCTCACAAGTCCCAGCCAAATTGCCCACTTATGGGCAGGGCTGGACTGGTAATGCTGTTGAATTTAATTTTTCTTATCTTTTTTTCAAAGAGACCGGCCTGCAATTTAGAGGAGACAGGCCAGTGGCCCATTTTTTATATAGACAGTTTACTGAATCCATCAGGATATAGGATAAAAGCAGGTCCCACACTTTCACTGCGTGCTCCACTGTAACACCCACTACGTTCAGCGTGCTTAAGGAGAGGCAGTATAGAGCAACAGAAGCGGCAGAAAGGAGGTGCGGAGAAATTACAAGCAAAGAAATTAGAGTCTCACTGCATGTTCGGCATGTTCGCTGCTGTTGCCTCCACGTCCTCTGTAGGGGAAAACAGCAGGAGCCAGAGACTCAGGTTTTGTGACAAAGAAACCAAGACTGAGTGGGATAGGGAAGAACAGAAGCATGTAAATAAGTTAGGATAACACTGGGACTTTGAGGTGATGGAGGTAACGTTAGTTTTATTACATGAGAATAATGAACAATGGCAATTGATTAATATCAATATTAGTTGGTATTTCCATACTTCATGGATGAGCAATTGTCCATTTTGGGCTACATCATATCATTTTAGATATTTAGGTTAAAGGTGTGTTGAAAGGCTGCATAAAAGTTTAAAATGGTTGCCTCTATGTTGTGGTTCAACATGTTTTAAAAAGCACTCAAACAAGTGGGAAAAAAACAGATTTTAATACTGATAAATGATAAGTGAAAGCTTTGCAATTCAGGCATCACTAAATTAAGTGTAAAAAATTATAAAAGTAAGATTAGCAAATGGGATGCCCAAACTGAATAAGAGTAAAACAGTATCAAATGCTTTTAGGAAATAGTTGCATTGCATGAATTCATAAATCAGACCAGTTTGTAGCCTGATACAAGTACATGTTATAGGAGGGAGCCAGAAGCAAAGACCATTTACCTGAATAAACAGAATTGAGCTTCTATCATAATTGAGAAATTGAGAAAATACGAAATTACATATTAGAGATAATATTTATAAAATAAAATATAAAATCGGCACAAAACTTATATTTCAAATCAGGATGTGGATTGTCATGGCAATTTTTGAAGTTGCCATGATAAAAGAGATTCAGTGTTGTATTCAGTGTGTTATCGACACGGTAAGAATATTATTTGTGATTGTGATATAATAATGCTAAGGTTGAATCCAAATGACTTTAACCAGTAATTTTTTGAATTAATTAAATTTTTTTCCATGGTGCACTCTAACCCTATGGAACCCCACTTACATAAGTCAGTTGTGCTTCGCTAATTATGAAGGGCCGGTCGAAAACAAAAATGCCAGGGCCGATTTTTTGTCCAAGTCCAACCCTGCATATGGGTTAGCATAAAATACATGACCACTTCACCATGTTTTCAAATTAGTTTCCAGATTCAGATGTTTCATTTAGAATTATAACCACCACAAAGTAAATACAGGTGACAGTAAGCAGATTGCAACAGAAGAACTCTTGTGGAACAATTCACAGTACTTACATTTTTATTTTGTCTTACCTGTGGAACAGTTCATAACTAACTTTTATTTTTTGTCCTTTCAGACAAAAAGTAGTTCTTGAGACAAACCTTGTACATTAAAAAAACCTTTTTCAACACTGTGCTGTTTCACACCGAAAATAATTCCTCTGCATTTAAACATAATTCATATGTAGCGAAAAAGTCTGGCGGGCAGCCATAGCATTGGCACTTGGGGAGCAGTTAGGAGATAGGTGCCTTGCTCAAGAGCATTTCGGTCATTACCTGACTGTTTTGAATTGAACCAATAAAATTCGGTTCAGAAGCCCATCCAGAATGTCTGTATTTTTCTGAAATATATAACAGAAAATTGTTCTACAGACAACCCCCCCAAGTGAATGTTCAGATGATTCCTAAATATAAGATAAAAAGTAGTTCATCAAACTACTATCAAACTAATATGTAAATTTCTTTATTGTTCCAAAATATAAGTGGGAACATAATTCATCATGCAATATAATGCAACTGTTTTCATCTGCTGTTGTGCAGCATGTATACTACAAAAATCTTTAAGGTATCTCATACCAACAGTGAAAACTGGGGCTGGAAATCTCAAGAATTGGGAATGCTTTGCTGCAGTGGGACCATCTTACCATCATATAATCCTCAATCAATTCTACTGTGTATGAGAGAAACCTAAAACATACCTTAAAATTACTAAAGACTAGAAAACATGGATAGTCCATAAATGGTCAAGTCAAAGTCCTGATCTCAATTCATGTAAAATTCTGTAGAGACTTAAAATAGGCTGTACTTGCAAGAAGCTTTTTACACATACAGCTAAAAATTCTGTTTTGAGAAGTGTGGGAAAATTCTTAGAACAATGTCAGAGATGGCTACAAGAAGCATCTGACTGAAATTGTTTCAGCCAAAGAGGGCAACACTTTATTAGAGGGTAGGATGTCCTTACTTTTTTCAGTTGTTTAATTGCAATTAATTTAATTGCAATGAGTTTCAAGAACTAAACACAAGAAAGATTGGACATCAATATGGAAACATTTCTTAATAACGACCTGCCTATTTAATGGCGTGTCTTAAATTTATCCCATTACAGTATGTACAAGTTATTGTTATAATAATAGGTTACTGAGTTCTTTCTTTGAATCCAAGCAGGATTTGGAAACAGTAAAAAATGTCCTGATAAGGTTGTCGATGTGGTTAATGCCACTGCTGTGTATATGAAGCTGTAGCGAGGTAATGTTGTGCATATATAGTATAGAGTGGTTTGGAAAAAAAATGTTACCTAGAGGTACTCCGACATTGCGTTATTTACTTTTTGTTGGTGAGAGTATGCTGGTACGTCTATCCTGCCGCTTCTTGCTGGCTGGATTTCTTTGGACTTTTGTGAACTTTATTGGCTAACATGGATTCATTATATTGGGTTATTCTACTCTATTGTTTGCTCTTATATGACTGGTGTCAAGTCAAGTCAACTTTATTTCTATAGTGTTTTTTCCAATAGATATTGTCTTAAAGCAACTTTACAAAATGCAGGACGAACAGAAACCCCTGTCGAGCAAGCCGAGGGCAACTGTGGCAAGGAAAAACTCCCTAAAAATTACAGGAAGAAACCTTGAGAGGAACCAGTGCCGTATCGGACACTCAGCATTAGCACCTGTAGCTTACTCCCCTGAGCCATCTATCTGTTTCACACATCTAAAAGACAACAGCTGAGTGTGCTCGGAAACCACTTGCTTTGTTATGTCGGTTTTTGTTATTGTTGAGTTATTTAACAACTTCCTTGTGCTTAAACTTTGTGGATAGTGTTATAGGTGTTTGGCTAACATGGTACCCTGTTGTGCTAAAGTAGTCAAGGAGTGTTGGTTTCTTCCTCAAACTAAGTACTACGTTTATGCAGTACAGTTGTTATGATTGGTCTTTTGGTACTGTCTGCTGGTCAACACACCTGTCAAATATATTAAGGAGCCTCATCTGTCTGCTCTAATTTTGCTGAATGACTGATATTCACATAGACAATGCCAAAGAGCAACTTACGCTTTTTGACAGCTCAGAGTTTTGGACTGTTTTGCTTTGAACCAACACATGGACTTCCCCACTCACATTTATGGCCATACAGGACCTAATTTCTCAACTGGCATAAAAAGTCTCAGGTCGCTGGTTCGGCTATAAATTTCTGAAAATAACCTCATTGAATGCAGAGTTAATGTTCCATATCTCAAAGTACTGTGTAGATCTTCTCTTTCAGTAATTCCGCTGCTATTAACTGGATAGCTTTTCTGAAGCTATTATGTCTTTTCTTCTGTCCGGTTTATTGTTCAGAAAATATGATTTTACTTCTCAATACCATCATTACTAGATTACTTAACACTTTTGCAACTGAAAAATAGCCCGATAACATGCTTCTTTCTCCTTAGTTCCCCCCATGAGCTTGAAAGTATGAAAGCAGAAGATAGGTGTCTCGAGTGACTCAGAAAACAGATCTAACGGTTAATTTGCATTGTTCTCTAATTGTGTTTCTTTGGTAGCATTGTTCAAAAACATTCCGAATGATCAACCATAAACTCCATCCTATACACTTAAATCGTGAAACGGCCAGAAGTCTGAAGATCTAGGTGAAAATCATTTAGTGTTGCAGCACCCACTCTGTAGAAGTCCCTTTCTCAGCCCATGTGTGACCTTACATTATTTAACGCAATTTAGAACTTTTCTATTTTCCTCTCATTTCATATAGGGTTATGGATTATTGTAAAGTGGCCTTGTGTTTGTGAAAGGTGCTATGAAATTAAAATTGTTATTATTATAATCACAGTGGATGAGTGAATGGTTTTGGTTTTCAGTGATGTTCAATAAAAACAAATAATTAAACACACATTAATAGATTTGTATAACATTTATTAGTAAAAATACACAGACAAACTTTTAGTTCTTTTGCTGTTTGACTTTAATACTAAAGAATGAAGACATGCTTTTCATGCCAGTCTTGTCCACTTTTGCAAGAGTCTTCTGAGCTGATGTCATTTTTTTGGGCTAAATAATAAAAAGTTGTCACAATCAAAAATTCCCATCAGATATGAATACAAATGAGAAGCTTCAGAGCAAAAATGTATCTGATCTGATTTACTACATTACTCACTTTTAAATTGAAATCAGCACTGTTAATTTTGGTGTAGTCCTCGTCAGCTGCCACTGGTTTCCCTGACAATTTTCTTTTCTGTTAAACAAAATTATTTACTTATAATAGCTACAGATTTTATGTATATTAAGAATCCATTTTTTAGAATCCTCTCCGACAGCGGCATTACTACAGTATTTATCCCACTCATACAAAAGAAGACAGTCAATTAACTGTGAAATGTGAAGAATACTGTAATGTCTGGCATAACACCTAGCTCACCTTTGAGGGAGGCTCCAAATCATTCAGACTGGATAGCTCAGGCAACCTTTAATATAAAATAAAGAATATACATGTCAAGACCTTTTTGGAGATGGCATGATTTAATAATAATAATAGGTTGGATTTATATAAAGCACTTTTCACCAAGCTCAAAGTCGCTTGTACAAAGAAAAAAAGAAATAATACTAACAACAAGCAAACACTAACAATATGAGAATAAGTAATCAAAAATAATTCCCAGATTACGAGCCCTGCTTGAAGATGTAACTAAGGTGTTGCTGATAAGGATGGGAGCGAGGGAGGTAATTAATGTGTCTTGCATATATAAAAAGCTCTGGCTTACAGGGATTCATTATCAAAAAAAGTGGAATGCAAAAAAGATTGAAGTTCCTGGATATACACAGAGTGAGAAGGGGGAAAAGAGATAGATGGTTTGACAGGTAGAATTGTTGTTTAATCGGCATAACAGTGAAATGTAATGTAATCACTACAGACTATAAAATGTGAAGGTAAAAAGTATATAATAAAGAGAAGAGGTCCCAATTGCATCAACAAGGCAGTGCCAGAAACATTATTATCCATACGAATGAAAAAAATATCTAGCAGAAAGACAAAACTTGAACCAGGAAAGTACAGTATACCTCAGACAGATGTGCAAAAAAATTTAGTTTCAATTCAACTTTTAATTAGCAGGGTAAGTGTTCAAAAGAGGACAAAGTGTTGGTGCACTACTCAATGCTCCACCTGATCTGTTTGTTTGGAACTTCACAGGATCAATATACAGGGTCGGGCTTCTATAGCCAATCCTTTAAATGAACTACTTGCCCACACCTTACGTAATTCGGAGTGCTCGACTTTAAATAAATGGGTTTCCTGTAAGAAAATAATGTCAGCATTTAACTTTAAATGGGTAAATATTCTCACATTTTATGGGAGACTGCAAACTTTTTATATTCCATGAAATAAATCTTACCATGTGCCCTGTTTCTGGGTTCATCAGAGTGAGAAATCAAGAAATAAAATGAAGAGGTGACTTTGGACTAATGGATAGTTCGGCAAGGAAGAAAAAGAGAGAAAATGGTTCGACAGCAAGGTAGAACTGTGTATCATCGGCATAACAGTAACAGAAACAGCATGCATGTTTGCTGCTCTTAGCTAAGAATTTTTTAATGAAGTTCACAAGTTAATATTGTTCTTGTTATTATTTTTATTATTTGTAAGTGTGCAGACTTACAGTATTTTATATCACATATCGTAAATGTAGCGCATGTGTTTTTTCACACATTATTGACTGGTTGGACTAGGCTAACATGCTACATGCTAACGAAGCTAAGGGCGTTTGTTTAGTTTTTTTAATATGTTTTTTTATAAGAGGAGTTTAACATCTGTTCCATCCAGAATTAAAACCATTTTATGTGACTACAAGCAGAAGCAGCAGTAAATACAACCTAAACATCAACTTATCTTCTAAAGCTATGTACTCTCTCTATGTATTTCTCTATTAGTATGGCTCCAGCTGGAGCGATATTTCCCTGTTCTGAGTGCAACATGTTCAGTTATTCCGTGTTTAGTGATAATTTTATGTTATAAGTGGAAATTAGTTGTTAGTCTGACAGAGAAGATCTCAGTGTTAGAAGGACGCATTTGGGCGCTGGATGGTGTCTACCCCACGTGAGAGGGTGCAGCTCGCTTTTCTAGCAGCATAGGTGACAGGCTTTACCATCGAATTAGTGTAGTGGCAGATAGAGTTAAATGACGACCCAGAGCCAAGACCAGACAAACAGACCTAACCAACTGTCTGCGAATCGCCATCGGACATCACCTGGAATCCTTATGTCAAAAACCATTGAGTCTGTGTCTGTTTACTGTGGCAGGTGTAAGCCAAAACTAAATCAAAAACTATGTCATAATAACTTAGATTAATTTTAATTAAGTCAAGTCAACTTTATTACTATAGCGCTTTTTCCAATAGACATTGTCTCAAAGCCACTTTACAAAATACAGGAAATGAACAGAAACACCTGTTAAGCAAGCCGAGGGCAACCGCGGCAAGGAAACCGTCCCCCAAAAAATCACAGAAAGAAACCCAGAGAGGAACCAGACCCAGGGCCCATCCTTCTTGGGGAAAACAAACAAACAAACAAAAAGCATCACATCAGGCATTGCAGTCCCAACTTTAATCCTTAACCTCTGCAGGTAAACAGGTTTCTGTCAGAATGTCATTGGGGTAGAACAATAGAGAATGTAGTTAATAAAGTACAATGCTAGTTAACTAAAACCATTTATATAAAGTTTTAGACTTCAGCAGCCCTAATTATTACAGCGTAACTAAAAGGGACAGCAAGCAGGTAACAAGGTCATAATGGCTATCACTGGATATTAGTGCCCACCTCCTCTACCCACACCTGAGTGTGGATAGGAGAGGCAGCAACCCTACCACCCTAATCAGCATAAGTTTCTATGACCCCCAGGCTCTGCGCCTTTGGCTATACTAATCAAAAGCCTGAGAAAATAAATATGTTTTTGTTACGACCTAGACAGAAGAACCAAACTAGGAATAATAAAAACACAGGATCCCAAGATGCGGAAGAAAACTAATGTTTTAATAGTAATAATAACGATAATAAAGTCACACTAGTGCTTCGCAGGCACGGCCAGATAACGTGACTGATGGCTGTGGCTTGTCCCGGATTCGAACCCCGGTCTGTAGATCGGCAGCTCGCCACTTATGTAGCGCGCCACTAGTTCCGCGGTCTAAGCTGGGGAGAAAGGGCAATAAAAGCCGGCATGCAAAAACAGTGAACGAAAACAAATGACACGCGCGCTCGACTCCACCCCCTCGGGCGGACGCTGAGGCGGAAGAAACCAATCACACCGCGCACCCGTACGCTCGGGGTGGATCAAACCAAATACCCGGAACAAAAACGCTGATGCGGGCTGACTGAGAAACCAAAACAAAAACAGCACGAGGGCTGGAGACCACACTACCTCGCGCTCTGTCCCTAATAACAAAAGCACCTAATACCCCTTACCTTTCAATAGGTGACCTCCCTCGACTTTTCTATTCAGTCGCAGGAGTACCGGTGTCCACTGCCTCGCTCGCGAACCGGATCCGACGCGCAGGAATGGTAAGCGATGAAAAGCAGCGATGACCGGAATGGATCGTGAAAACGCGCATAAGCTGAGATCGCGTTACTCGAGAGAACGCTGCCGCGGGGCGCGCCACTGGACGAACGCCTTAAATTCCGTCAGACAGCTGCTGCCAATACCAGGCTAAACGCGTGACGTAACGCGTCCGACCCCCTGCGGCCACGCCCAACCGTCCTGGAATCGACCGTGTCATGCCGGGGCGACTGCCTAACATTACCCCCCCCTCTAGGGACAGCTCCCGAGGTCCCAAGACCCGCCACACGGTCCCTGCGAAAGTCTCGGATCAGTTGATGGTCGAGAATCTGGCCAGAGGGGACCCACGACCTCTCCTCAGGCCCATACCCCTCCCAGTCAACCAGAAACTGGGTGCTTCCCTGTACCCTCCTCTC
>JAOTRQ010065837.1:0-13003 GCA_028565875.1 Hoplisoma paleatum
ACACACACACACACACACACACACACACACACACACACACACACACACACACACACACACACACACACGTACACAAATGATGAATCCATGCACACAATTTAATCTTGAAAAGTGACGTGTTAATTCCTATGAATCCTCTGGTGTTCCTGATGATTCGGTGTTTAATTATTTGCGCTTGTTACACAAGTTTAAAGACGTCACAGATGAACAATTAATCTGATTGTGTATAATTGTTGTCTTCTTGATGAGTTCAGTTCCAAGAACAGCAGCAACCCATGATATATACACTTTAAGCATAAAGATTTCAACTAAAATGTAGTTTCATTGCTGGTTTTAAAACAAGAAGAAATAAAAACAGGGAGAATAAAGAAGAATGAAAGAAACTCACCCATGATGTCAAGACCCTTAAGAAATACTTAATTAGGCAGAACACTGAAATTACTTCACTGTCAATCATCTGGCTACCCTTTAGAACTATGAGATATTTAGATCAGTCATCTTTAAAATGCAGAGGGGCATCAAAAATTGTATTTCTTTATCTCATCTTGGGTTTCTGTTGTTTAAAACTGTGCATAACTGGGGTGCACAAATTCAGTTCTACAGAGCCGATGTCCAGCACAGCTTGAAGGTTTACTGGGTCAGGTCTGTTTGAGAAGACAAACATCCAAACTGCAGCTGTTGTGCAGCCAGATATATAACACGGAAAATAGAAGTCCTTCAATTCTATGAAACAATAAAACTAAGCACTTACCTTAAATAATAGCATGTTCTTGTCATGATTTTATATTAAAGAAAAAAACTTTTAACTTGTATTAGGGTCGTCTGGAATTCACAAAATAATCGTCAAAAACACTATTAAATGTAAACACGTATCAGTGAAAATCGGAGATAAGTCACAACGATCGGCTGCAACATCTATATGTTGCTACACAGGAATCCCAAAGCCTGAGAGGTCCTTTAGAACCAGATTCTGCTCCTCCCACCTCCTCATTGGTAGAGTAAATAAAATGAGGCATTAGATGCAGCCAAACAGTCTCTATACAGTGCTGACCTAAATGGTATAAGATATTCACCAACAGAAGGTTGGAAGTAAAAATTGTAATGATTATAAACCAGATCTTCCAATATTTGCAAAACCAGGTACTGATGATATCTGAGTGATAGCATCAGCACTGCAAAGACATTAAAAAGGGAATGACAATAATAGTTGTGTCTGTTGTTTAGGTGTGGCATAAGTATAGTGCTAATGATATAGTATTTTGTACTCTATGTATAAAGAAAGAAAGGTTTCAAATAAAAAGTTACCCAAGAAAGCTCAACTTTCCATCCAGGGGTCTTAGAAATTTCATCAGGACACTAAAGAAAACAATACTATTTAAAAGAATGACATGATGATGGCAAATGTCTCAGTGGTCACTATAAAAATAGCACTTAACAATCAAGGATTTCATGGCTGGACTCCATCGCACTTCACTGTTGACCACAAGGAATTTGGATAGACCTGATGAATAATGCGATGAAACAAAATCGTAATGTGTCATCTATGACCAGAAAAAAACTTTCCCCAGGGCCAAGCATAAGACAGAGATGATGTAAGGATATTTTTTTTATTTGCAGCAACTGCCAATCGTGTTATAGAACTAACTCTTTCATTTAAACAACCAAATAAATTTGGGTGAAGATTGTTATGTTTTTTTGTAACATTAGGTATTAAATATGTTTATGTCCTCAAAACCTAAACTTGTATAAATGTATTTAAAATTAATGTTAACAAAATTGTATGCTGTGACTAGTAAGTAGCGAATTACCACTATAATAAATGTGGCTGGTGTTATTTTTGTTTGAAAATTATTTTCAGAATATTTTGTACATATATGAGCAATATAAGCGTGATGGATTTCCTCTACATACATATGGAACTCCACAGCTGTTATCCAGAATAAATAAAAATAATGCTGGACCATTTAGCACGGCATATGAACAATATATGCAAAGACTATACAGTAGTCTGGTTAGTTTTGGTCTTTTCTTATTAAATGCCTTTATGTCATTATTTCCATGCATGGCTAAATCATAATCATGCACACACAACATGCACACACAAATCATGTCCACAAATTGTTTAAACTTGATTTTACCATCCAGGTCTCTAACTAATATAAAATTAAGCACTTTAAGTTAGCTTAAATAATGCAATGGTTTAGTTTAGTTTTCAAATAATAAAGAAAACTTGTAGCAGTGTTAAAAAGTGCATGTTTGTTTCTTATATCTTTCAAGGCACTCTGGGCAACCTTGTACAATTAATGAACTTGTTTTATGCTGTTTTAGATAATCCATCACCACCGACCATTTAATGTGTAGTTTATGTATGTATGTATTTACCCGTTTCCGTCATATCCAAGTCTTGGGTCACTCTGTGGACCGCTACCGATCCCCAGCGTTACTCAGCCATTATATATTTACGGAGTAGGTTGCCAGGTCTTTCTCCAACCCCATATTGCTGCAGGTGAAACTGCAGGGCAATTTTACCCATTTCCGATCAACCTAGTGCAAGTTTTTGGATTATGGGAGGAAACTGGAGTACCCGGATGAAACCCACGCTGACACGGGGTGAACATGCAAACTCCACACAAAAATCCCCCGGCCCGACCCGGGGATCGAACCCGGGATTTCTAGCTGTGAGGCAACAGTGCTAACCACTTAGCCACCGTGCCACCAATGTATAGTTTACCAGTGCTTAATATTATATAGTTTCATGATGGGAATCATCATTTCACTGGTTGAATACGCCAAACAATGAACAGGTCACCTGTCTATTGCAGGGTTTGAGGTCTGAACAGTACAGTGACAGCCTTTTTTAGTTAGCTTAAAATGTAATTGGATGTAGTTTAGCACGGAAAAAAACATAGAGTCTTTACTTATTGTAGACAGTGACAGGGAAACCCTTCTTGTATGGGTACATGAGTCATTAACACCATTAACACAGGCAGACAAATAGACAGACAGACAGACAAACTAGAGTTAGTAGTAATCAAAACTCAGTGTTAATGGACCATTTAAAATGTTATGAATGTTTTATATTATAAAATGTCAGGTGTTATTTATTTATAAACAGGGTATGTATTTTAAATAGTTTAGTCACCAAGGTGTGTGTCTGGGTAACAGAACCAAGTATGTTATGTAACTGTCTGGGATCTGTCAGCACAGAGAGCACATCATAACTTACAATTACTTAAGGTAGTGTTGCTTCCAGACAAAGCACACCATGCTTATTTCACAATAATAATTTTCAACATCTAAACATTGGATTTTTAGTATATATATAAGATAAATACAGATACATAATGTATTGGACTAAAGGTTTTTGTAAAAATCATGTTTATGTAAATGTTTATGGGACTTTTCTCGATTAAAATATTCATACTGAGGATAAATACATCAGTGGTAAAGTTATTGAAGTAAAAAAAAAAAGCTTACATATAAACACAATTGCAAATTGTACCTTACATAAATACAGTAGTACCTAAAGCAAAGCAAATGTTGTTATATTTCACACTGTCTGTGGTAGGTTTTTAAGCCCTGACATGTATAAGCGCCTGTAATTGAGGGAAGGATATGGAACTCAGTTTACAGTATGTAACCTCACCCTTTAGTCATCACAACCACAAAACGTGTTTACACAAACTATAAAACAGTGCACGAAACCCAAACAGTTATAAAAAGCATTTAATGTTAGCTGCTATACTTGCTCTGCTTCACTGTGCTGAGAATTGCACAAAACCAAAATAATTGGTCCACATATTTTGTGCAAAGACAATTTAAAATGCCAGTTAAAACAAAAATGACCTCGATGAATATTTTTAATTTTTACAAAATGCAATATACAAGGGCCAGAATCATCACATCCTCTTTTATACCTAATCATGATACTCCTAAAGATTACTACTTATTCTCTTTATTTTTTGACGTTTATCTTTATATAACAGTGGTGGTAGCATCTTGTAATCAAATAAAATTCGTACTTTATTGATTTTTTAAAGTGAGTACAAGTACTAATTTACTCAATTTAAATGTATTATGAGTTGATGTTACTTGTGTTATAATTAACAGAAGATGGGGGTGCCTTCCCTTTGTAATACAAACACAACAAATGAGATTACATTTCTTAATTAGTGTTTTTAATTTAAAAATAATTGTGTGTTACAATTATAACACAACATTTAAAACATTTAGCAGTGTGCAATTTGTCGTTTAGTTTAGGCCATTAAAACCCAGTGGTGGTGATAAGGAAGGGGGTCTGTTTTTTAATATAAAATTTGAGTCGAGTCATTGATTTCTATATATCTACATTTATTTTAAAGTAATGAATTGAACAACATTTAAACCATATTATGACTTCTATCCTTATGGAGTTTACCAAACCTTGGTTGTGTAATTGACTCTGCAAGAGGCGAGTTGTGCTGCATCCCACATCTTTCTTTTTTATCAGGACTGCGGGACCAGGTCCTGATTAATTGTCTCTCTGAAGCATTTTTACATCTATCGTCCCATAGGACAATTAGTTAAATCAGGATGATCTTCTTCACCCTTTCAGACCACTACTGGTTTCTCTCTTTTCCTGATGAAGTGAATTGATGTTGCTGGTGTCCCATGAGTTTTGCTGGTGCTGGTGTCCCCCCCCCCACTTTTGTTCATTTTGTTCTATATTATATTTTTCTTAATTTATATTTAATGTGTATATTTGCACTGTGAAACAGAAGTTGCTTTCGGTTTCATTGAACATATGTTGTCTATAATATATGGCATTCTATTCTAGCCTATTCCTTCCTAGTTTGTCTTTTTTCCTATTTCCTGTTCCAAGATGTACAAAAAGAAATAAAAGTAGACAAAACTAAATTTTAATATTATTAACAGGTCACAAATTATTGGAAACATTTTAAAATGTGCTAACTGTTTCTAAAGATATTCTATGTTTAAAAGTATATTCTGCATTTTTTCAGTCAATGGCTTAATGGTTGGAGCTTTAGAGCAAAATTGTTTCATAATGTTTGAATTTCCTTTATCATTTCAACAAAAAAACATTTTCTTTGAACTTTATACTAATCTCAAGTTGCCCAAATGACTCAAAGTGAGATTGCAAACTTGTTTAAAAACTGTTGTTGTGGGCAACTTTAACCCTTACATAATGGATGTAATTATTTGCTAACATAATAGGGCTAAATCAATTACAAATGACTTATTTCGCATAATGTATAAGGGTATGTAAAGGTACAGCTTCAAGTGTACCAGTTCATTCTCATGTTTTTAATTCTTTCTCACCAAGTTTAATTAATACAGTGACATTACATTCCTTTTATTTTTAACACAGATGTTTTCTTTGCTGATAGTCCGTTGATCATGTGGTCACATCCTGTGGAGAATTTTTGGAAATGTGTCCCTCCTGTATGATTAGTCATCAAAAACAATGCAACATGAATGTTGTACAAAAACATAAAATTTTACTGGAAATTCTGACCGATTATCAGAAAGTGACCCATTTATGAAGTTCAAAACAAGTTATATTCAATTAATTAGTAATTAGTAATCAAGTAATTAGTTTTTCAATTTACTATAACAGAGCGTTTAGGTAATAAAAAAACCTACAATTTATTAGGTTATAATTTAAGTACAGTAGATTAACATAATTACATTTATATTATCATAATATGAAATATAAATAGGTAGACCAAAAATTACTTATTTACAATGTAAGTTATTTACACTTAAGTTTATTAGCTTTCTCTGATTAATTTCCTAAAATAGCATTAAATAGCTAAATTTCTGAAACTAATTAAAAATCTGACCATTTCTCAAGCTTTAAGTAAAGGCTTAATATATGCTACATCAGTACAGGGTTGTTAAATTCTAATAACTGCACCATTACCTAGCATTTAGTTAACAACAATGTTCAAAATATTTATTTTTGAAGTCTTTATCTGTTTATATATTTATTCTGATGGTAAGTTTGTGTACCCGCTCACTAGACAAAATAATAAAATAAAAACTTTAGATGATCATTGCAATTACAATGCGCTTTAAAATGATCATTCTTTTTAAATGTTCCATAACTTAGATTTATCTGCCTAAAACTTAAAATTATTATTTTTTAAATCAGTGCCTTTATGTGCCAATTAAGTAGAGGGTTGTGAAAAACCATGATAAAGGTTACTGGTAAGTCTTGCATAAATATGTATTTTTTTTTATCTTTGTGTCAAATTTCAAGAAGTGAAATTAAGACGTCTGTACTGACGTACGGTCAGAAGCCAGGCAAAGTTCAGGGTATCCCTTACATCCCCCTTCCCTTAAAGTTCTAACATATATGACTCATAACTACTCAGCTTCTTCTTTATCGGTCATTTACACTGTTATTGATACAAGTATTTAAATCTCTGTAATTTGGATAATAATTATTGTTAAATACGTTTTTTCTATTTTTTTATCAGGCAGGGGTCCAACAACAAAGCAGCATCATTACGTAATCTAGATCATTTTATGTTCAAGCAATGTCAGTCCAAGTTTTAACTGGGAGGGATGTGTTATGTCAAAACTTAACAAACAAATCTTACAAGCATGTGCGGAGGGGCAGATAGCAAATTGTTTTTAGTATAACTGTGGAAATGTCTTTACCCTTACCCAGATAGTTAACTAATGGGAAGTGAACTGTTGGGAAGTTAAAAGGTTGAATCAAGTTATGTGCTTAGGATAAGTAGTAACACCCACAGTTCAAATATTGGAACTTTCTAAATCTTTAGTAAACATTTTGTTATGTCGCAATAAAAAATCACAAAGGTGAATTTAATATAAATGAATGAGGATGAATCTAATGAATAACTTAGATTCTTACATTTTTTTATACTGCTGTCCACACAAAACTGATTTATTGTGATTTTTTGTGGACGATGTGATCTTCACTTTATACACATAACTGTGAACCCTTAAATCAATGTGAACATTATTGTTGTTTTAATCTGAAGGCTACAAAACAAAAGAAAAACTAAAGAAACAGAGGATGAAAGGCTAGAATTGATTGTGTAACTTAGTCAGGCAAATACCAGATCAACCACAGAATACAATACAATCTATCACAGAAACTGATGACAGGAACACTGTTACATGGTGAAGAAAACCCGAAAATATCACCCAAGATAAAAATATACACTGAACAAAACTATAAACGCAACACTTGTTTGGTGAATAGATTATCTCAGCAAAGGAGACGCGCTCACTAACTGAACTAGATCTTAGAGTTCAGATCATAAAATGAAAGTTGTTCAGTGTAGAAAGCAGGTTTTAAAGGTGTAATTGTTATCAGTCCTTAAAAGAAGCATTACAGAAACTATACTATTTGATGCAAATCTTAAGGAAAGAAAGTACACAAAAAACAATAAAGTCTTCTGTAACAAATGGTTAAGAGCAGCTGAGGTAAAATGAATCATTGTGAGTTTATGAAAAGTGTTTAAATACACAAACTGCAATTAATCCTAAGTGCAGAACTTCATCTGTGTAGCATAAAAGAGGCAGTGTTGTTCTGTTGGCATGGAACTGATTTCCTGATCCTCACTAATGATGTAATTTGTGAGGGTACAATCAGAATGAATTTTGAAGTGTTTATACACATTTTATATCAATTTATCTATTGTTTAGTTTGCGGTGAGTGATTCAGATTCTTTAGGAAAAAGCAGGAACCACTTGGACATGGTGCCAGTTCACTACATGACAGACAAACACAGACTAGACAAACAGACTTTCTCTTGTTAATGCATGTCCTGAAAACTGAAGCATTGACATAAAAGCCCACATTGACAGAGAACTGTTTCATTTATTTTACATCATATATAATGTTTCTATTTTTTACCTTATATTAAAGCTAATCAAATCCCTACAGCTTAATACATAATTGCCATAAAAAAACTTAAAATGCCTTTATTTAGTCTGTTATTCTGCTTTTTATCATTTACATGTCATGGTGACTAACAGTAGTAACAAATGCTTTTACTTTCCTTGACAACAAAACATCACTTCGTATGAGTAAGGTCTTTTGCTGTCTGGTATTGGAATATCAAAGTATATATACAATTAAACTTTTTTATAAAATGCTATCTAATAGTGATGTGCAGATTTAACAATAAACATACTATTTTCAGAGAATATGAGAGATAGACAGCTATTGACTACACAAAACCAAAGGCCAGTTACAATCCAGCGTAGTCTACGTTGTGTGTTCTATGACGGAATATGTATGTGTACTTGCGCAACTGTATTACATTCATACTGAGGAAAGCTCCTTAGCCATGGTCGGCCATGAGTCAAATATGATGATACAAGATTTGACTAATCTTATCATAACACTTTTTTTCTGGTAAAACTTAACATATCTCACTCAATAAGTATCTAATTTTACACAATACCAGTCTGGAGGAAGGGGACAGTGAAGAGCATTCACCTTTTCTAACCTAAATAATGTGTTTCACAGCCACAGCCTGTGTAGTAAATAATTCCTACTATATTCTATGCTTTAAAAATTAAGCAAGAATTAAGGAAGGACATAGTTACGTCTCTGTTAAAAGCTACTACTTAGAAGTGTCTAACTAGAAGATACTAGATTTAATGCAAGATTCATTTATTCATATGTACACAGATTTTGAAAGCAATAAAATTGTCTTTCACAAATCTTAAATATGATTCGAGATAGTTGTTAAATTAAAATATTTATAGCTCCCCTGCTAATATCAGGTATGTATCAGCATAGTGCTATAAGGTTCAAACGTCATAGCTATATCTAGCACAAAAAGCTCTCAGTCCTTTGCTTCTGAACGTGGTTTGGGTTAAATAGTTTTTCCATATTCCTTTTGGTCTGTTACTCTTGGTAACCACATGAGTCATCATCCACCCAAAGTGATTCCCCATGTTGATCTGTAATGTGAATACGGTGGGCGATCCCTCTTGGGTCTGAACTTGTGGTTTAAGTTTCCATTTGTTCCCTCAAATGGTATCTTGTGAACTAAGGAAACATCAGTGTGTTCATAAGCCAAGAATAGTTTAAGGATGACATGGACGGAAAATAAATCAAATTAACTGCTAAAATGTTCTACAGTCTGTAGAAATATCTATTTTTTGCTTGGCAGGTATTTCTTTGCTAAAATGACACAACACAAAGGCAAAAGCAAAGGACAAAGATGAAACATTAAAAATAATATAATTATACAGAGGCAAATAAGTATGACACACTGCCAAAACGTTTAATCAAACATTTACTCTATCATACCCATGTTCCCTTTATTGACTTTATACTGTATTTCAGGACGTCTGAACAGAATCTGTTCATTTCCAAGATTATGTATGCCATCATTCACCATTTAGTTGGACAATAGCACTTACATATCACCATGATTGGTCAAATATAACAAAACAAACCTGACAAACTGGTAAATCTAATGCACTAAACTAACATGGTTTATTTCTACCCAAGCTGGGTCACTGTGTTTACCATTATTCATTCAGCCCAATTAGTGGCACATAAATACCACATTGATAGCTGATATAAAACACAGGATTAAAAATATTTATAAATGTTTTAACTACATTAATTAATTAATAAAGAATCCAGCGTCTCTACAGAATGTTCACAGATAAATAAAACTGTATAATAAGCTTTTCACACACTGGGAAAGGGAACATGAATAAAATTCAGAACATCTTGAACCAGCTAAACACAGGAACTGTGTAAAAATAGCTTAGCATCAAGTACATGCTTGTGGTGGTTGTCATAGAAGCACAACAGGCAATGTGTGTTGTAAACGGCCTGAACTTACCTTCAGTTACTATCTGTTTAATTTGTTCGTATCATGCTTGTACATGCTGCCTCCCTTAGCTTCTTGCCACTTAGAACTAAGTCTATATACTGTATTCTAATACGTGAACAGTTTATGAACAAGATAACTGTTTATAATTATTTGTTTACTTGAAATCTGTATTATGGAGGGTAAAGGGTTTCTGTAATGTTACTTGTACTGTAAAGTCACACATATAAAGGTAATAAATGCAATGAATCTGTGTCAGTGAGTTCTTGGTTATTCCACTTTATTTGCAATGGTAAAACATAATTATTGACAACTTTTACAACGGCTTAAAAATCGGTTCCAAATAGAACATGTGCTAAATGGATGAGTATGAGGCCGAGGTTCATGTGTTTTACTTATTTTGTCATGTCTGTTGTGTTCTCAACTGTCTCATTTTTAAAGACTTTCACTTAAAGAAGAAATGTTGAATCACAGCCATACTATCATGCCTCAAATGTTTTACCAACATGTGAGACATACCACAGGCTTTTTTGTATTGCTCCTGTTACTCTTATTATTGTGTCTCCAGACAGTCAGTCAGCTCAGACCTCAGACATGTTTATGAACAGAGGAATGCAACACTAAGTACTTAATATGGTAGTATTGTGTTTTCGTGTGTCATCTTCCTCTAGAGGAGCCAGACAGTGAGATGTGTATGAGCCTGAATTCTTATCCTGATATCTTACAAGAACTAAGAATCATGTCAAATTTGAGCTAAGTATGAAACTAAGCATTTTTTACCAAAGCTAATTGTTATCTAACATGTCCATCAAATCCAATCATTTACACTCCTGGACAATTTACAGATTTTAGTCCAGCTACATATAGGTTGTTTCTGGATGTGGTTGTAACAAGTTACATTCCCCTCTACTGAATAGAAACCAATAAGATATTGAATTAGTCCACTAAACAAACAGATTACATGGTCATACAGACAGACAAAAGAGTCAGGAATTGCATTGTGATCAACAGATCAGTGTAGCACCAATAATGAACTACCACTTAAAAAAACTTCTATTGTAACTACATACACATGCACAGGGGAAGCATGTTAAAATACAGTATACAGATGTAGAACTAAACCTTTATATAACGCTAGACTGCACCCACACAAAGTAAAAAGATGTCCAGCTCTGTACCAAAGATGGCACAGATAGCACACACTACCATGCCACATAATCATGGTGAATACATGTAGGAGAGAGGGAGTAGTCGTTGTAATTGGAGAGACTGTTAAAGCTCTTTCAAATGCAGTCTAAGTTAGAACAGATCCTCTTCGGGTAAAACAGTATGACTCAGTTTTTTGAAGATGTGTGAAAGGGAAAGAGAAATGGGGTGAGGGTGGGGGGTAAGACGGGAATGGTCCAGTCTGGTATGACAGACAGATGACTTCATAACTTCCGCTGTTAAAGGGGAGGAGTTCTGAGGCCTTTAAATACTGGCGACATGTACTCAACTTTCAGCTCAAGTAGATCTAGAGCACCAGCCGGGAGGTTATTCACTGAAGGAGATTTCAGCCAACTATTTGCAGGTAATGGATTTGTTCTAGATTTGTTTTGTTGTACTTCATATCTAATAACTAGATTCTACTATGATTGTCTTATATTAGTATAAATCTAAATTCAAGTCTAAAGAAAATCTGAAGTTCATAGTGTATAATTTGTTTTCATTTAAACACATACTTCGCTGTCAAATAAAAAATACAGGTTTAGGAGAAGTGATCTTAGAAGTAGCTATGTACAATTATTCTAAAAAAAATATTTAAAATGTAATATAATGTAAAATTTGAAGTAGGAAAAGAAGTAAGGCTTCCGTATTCTTATAGTAAAAGTATGAAGTTAATGTATGTCAAATAATGTTATACAACTTTATAATATACACGAGGTACATATTCATGTACTATAAATATATATATAATGGTTTGTACTACACCTGAATAGTTCATGGAGCAAATGACAATATTATATTTAGCTAAGCACAGCAAAACAGAATTACAGTATTTTCAGACATGTGGAGGTACAAATATAAAAACTTTATTTTTTTATATAAACTCACATAAAAATATAAATAATTAAGGTCATGTGTTAATTTGTTTTGGGCATTTGTTTGAATGTAACACTTCATTGCTAAATGCCACGCACACTTGTTGACAGACAAAATTGTATTTCAGATTTAAATGTGTTTGTATTCCTGACACATTGCTCAAATTGGGATCTGGAAAAGGGATTCTTTCTTTTCCCGCAGGAAAAGAAAGATTCTCTTTAAGAATAACCCCCCTCATCTTTGTTTCTTTACATGTATATTTAGATAGCCTAAAGTACCTGCCCAAATAAAGAAATAGATTAAAAAAAACAAATAACACATCTGTTTTGAAAGTGATAAGATATACACACGGACAAAAAATTACATATATACAATTTGGTTATGGTGAACTGCTGAAATGTACCTGTAGTAGTTAACATGGACCACTTTGGCTGTTGTCCAGTAAAGAAGCATTTAATACATTTCAGGCAACAACATGTTGTTTGTATTTTGTCAGAGTGTCTTATACAATTGACCGAGTGTGTTAACTAAGAACAGATGTTTTTAGGTTTTTTTTAGTTATGTCTTGGGAAATTGGCTAGTGAGTCAAGGCATGCAATCAGAGCGTGAATACGCTCTGCGGGTATTTAATAGGCAGAACCTTATGACACATATGCACTTAAATGTTTTTAGTAGTTTGGTTGAGAAACAATGCACAGCTATTCCTATTTTTGAGTTTTAAATAAAAAACATATTTTTTCCCCAGTACAGAATGCATTGCTCAAGTGTTCTTGTGGTCGTCACATTCTTCTGCTCCACTCTGGGTAACCTCCTGCAGGAGAAACAGACGGATTTTGGACTAAGTGTTTTCTCTGAAGCTGCCCGTTTCCACCCAGACCAAAATCTTGTCCTTTCTCCTTATGGCATTTCTTCACTTCTGGGGATGGCTCAGTTAGGAGCCTATGGAAGCACTCTGCAGACTCTCAAAGAGAACATGGGTTACTCATTACAAGGTAAAAATATACACAGCACACTTCTCCACAAATATTTTTTTTATGAAATCTTTGTTACAAAAACAAAGAATATGTTGTATATTTAATGCA
>JAOTRQ010065847.1:2500-13003 GCA_028565875.1 Hoplisoma paleatum
GACTTCTTACACTTCCTCCCAGCACAAGAACAATCGATAAGGAACTATTTTAAAGGAGGTTTTGTGGCCATTTTACTGCTTTGCATGGACACCCCGCCCGCCAAATCTACATGCTTGTTCATTAGCACCGACCTGAGGTTCAAGTCTTAGTTGGTGGGAGTTTCAGTTTAGTCTAGTCTTGCAAAGTTTTAGTGCTCAGACCTCAGCCGCCCTCTAGTCTCTGTGTGTGAGGATCTGAGAGGATTACATTGGATGAAATCCCGAGGGAAGCAAACAGTTTTCCACCCAGTTTTCCACTTTATATATAAATACTGGAATAGACGTGGCAATATGGGGTAACTGATATGCAGGATTTATGCGATCTGACTGCAACGAATGCATTCTGTGTGCCGAAGCTCTGCACCGTCCTCACGAACTGAGATGTGATTTAATAAAGCTGTTCCACTGAAGGAAAGATAAGAGAATTAAAGAGAGAGAGAGAGAAGATGTATCTTGGATGAAGCTCTAGAGACCGTGATGACAGATAAGAAATCCACAGAGTCCATCAGGGGGGAAAAAATATAAAGCTTTATCGGCGCGACGTCCAATCGGACATCCGACGTCGATCGTGTGAGACCCGCTGAGGTTTAAGAAAGAAAAAAAAAACATATGTCATTAAGTACAGTGTGGATATGAATGGTTGTCATGCCGACTGTAATCTCAGCGTGGAAGTACTAAATTATATTCCTCTCATCAAGTCTAGAGCTGTCTCCCTGCACGGTAGTGGAAATGATCTCTCCTTATGTTTAACATCCCCCGTGTTTCTCAATTCTGAGCATGGTTGTGTTGTGTCTGCATGTGCGTGATTGTGCGTTCATGTGCACCGTCAAAACGACTACACAATGCACAACACAAGTTAACTCTGAGAACCAAAAATGTACATGCTCCATTAAAACCAGCAACTCTTCCTGCAAGTCTGGATTCTCAAGGTAAAGTCTAACATCTAGTCGGGGCTCTCAAGTTAAAGTTTTCTAGTCTGTGCTCTTAAGTTAAAGTCTAACCTCTAGTCTGGGCTCTCAAGTTAAGATGTTACTTTTAGTCTGGGCTCTCAAGTTAAAGTGTAACAGACTAAGTCTAGTCTAGGCTCTCAAGTTAAAGTCTAACCTCTAGTCTCTGCTCTCAAGTTAAGATGTTACTTTTAGTCTGGGTTCTCAAGTTAAAGTGTCTATAAAATGTCTAGTCTGGGTTCTTAAGTTAAAGTTTTCTAGTCCGATGCAGTCGATCTCTGCAGATTTGTTTATCTCACGAGATAAAAGCACCGAGTTTATATGCAATCCAACGTAATAAATATAGCCGTGCAGCATCGTTCTCCATGACAACAGTGAGGACTCCTTGAGGTCAAGCCATCCTCTGAACGCCTTTTAAAATGTCCCACACTGCACAGCCTGTGCTCTTCATTTACCATGTGTAATTTATTTCGGTATCATTTCTGACGAGTCCACATCACTGAAGATCAGCCAATACTGAGCAGTCGTTAGTGGCGATTATCCTCCCAACCTGTTAGCAATTAGCCCATTAAAAACATTCCAGTCAGTCTCTTTACGGGCTCCCCGGGCTCTCACGGTGCATCAGGTCATCCACATCGTGTTTGGCAAATGGATTTCATTCTCCCTTAAACTGAGATGCCCTCTGAGCGACAGACAATGCTCTTAAACTGTCAGTACTGTGTCGGAAACTGTGCTACACTGTGCTGTGTCAGTGCCTGTGTCGGTCAGAACCAGCGTTATTATTCATATTGATGTTTGAGTCCAAACTTGAGTCAGTATTGGTGGCAGTATCTGAGTCAGTACATGTTAGTATTAGTACCTGTGTCAGTTTCTGTGTAAAATGTCTGTGTCAAAGCCAGAAGAAGCGCTTGTGTCGGTACTTTTTGATGCCGGTCAGCGCCTAAGTCAGAGTCTGTAGTGCCACAGAGTCTGTATCACAACCTATGCTCTCTCCAGAGTCAGTGCCTATGTCAGTAATTGTGTCAATGTCTGTTGTTATTTGTGTCAGCACCTGTGTCGGAGCCTGAATCGGTCACTGTCATAGGCTGGTTAAATTCCTGAGTCAATACAGATGTCAGTGTCCGCGTCAGTCATTGTGTCAGTCACAGGTCACAGCTGCAAAACATGACACACACACACACGCACACACACACCCCAACTAAAGTGCTATGTATGTAATTACTGCGTCCCAAAGGAACACACTAACTAGGTAAACATGGTTTGTTTACCTCCTACTTATTAACAATCTCAGCTTCTGATTCGGCACTACGACCCGGTCCGAACACCCCCCGTCCCCCGTCCCCCTTTGGTTACATCAGCGTAGTGTAACATCGTATTTACCACGCTGCATAATTGTGGGCCGTTTTCAGTGCAACATTCTGGTACTTTCAGGGCACTGAGATTGATTGCGTGTGTTACACGACGTGTGTAAGTGTACATTGTGCGATTTGAGACGCACCCGACATGTCTGCAAAGTAGGCAGAAGACAGACAGTCCTGCAGCATGTTAGCGGGCAGCTGGTTAAATAAGACGTGCGTCTGGACAGGAATGTAGGACACATCGCACAACAACGTTCTCCGACAAGACCGTGGGGAAACATGTGCGTGTGTGTGTGTGTGTGAGACCTACTTTAGTGTGGTACTGATAATTTGTTTTTCAGCAGCAAATATGGGTCAGAACAGAAATGCACTTCCTGCACTGAAAGCATGCGGACTCATTCACATTAATCACTCGCTTTAATTAATTCCACATCAGCCAAAAATCCCAGAATCCACCTTGGCGAGAAAATGTTTGTTTTTTTCCATCGTCCGTAGATTAGCTCCGGTCTCTAAATGTGTCACGTGCGTCGAAGCACAAGATGCGAACCACCACGTGACCAGATGCCCACGTCACCGCCTCATTTACACCAGCGATGAATCTGGCATTTAAATAGAATTGAATAGAACCACATGGAATGTGTTGATCTCCAGATGTGCACGTCATCCACTACTCGTGTTCTTGGCCTGTACAACAGCTGGACATATCTTAACACGTCAGTCAGTAGCCTTAGCATTGTTTCTTCTTTAGTCTTTATCGTGCGTCATCTCTAAACTCAAGGTGCCCTTGTTAAGCACATTAGTGTAAATGACCGCTGAACATCTGCGCCCGCAGAGACCAGAAGCAGCAACAGGTTCGGACATGGAATTATCAGACTTCGCAATATTATCAGAATTCCTGACAGCCAGACGACGGTCCACTCGGCTCTCCGGTTAAATGCCCGGCGCTGATTGAGCCCCCCCGACACGTTTATCCAGAGCGACTTACAATTGCAATTACAGTGGGGGCTTGAACTGGCAACCTTTAGATTGCTAGCCCAGTACCATCATCAACGCTTCTCACATTTACACAAAGCCATCTCTGTCGCTTCTGATTCGTTGATAGGCAGTATGACCCGGTCAAAATGGCATCCGTTTAGTATTTTTTTCATTTGTTGTTATACAAACCTGTGTGGCTATTGTGCTACCAGCCTGTCCAGACGCCATCACAATGACAAGTTCGAGACGAGCTGCCAACGCATCACAGTATTTTGATACCTGACATTGACACTCTTAAGACTTTAGTACCCGTAAAAGCTCAAGCCGGTCGCCGTGGCTGTAGGGCTGCGCATGTGTGCTCGCTACTGCCCTCCCTAATGTGCGTTCATTAGTGTGTGATTCATGGCACGGCTTGGGTTAACTTTGAATTTCTCAAGTGTCTAAAAGTTTTGTTTTATTCTTAACTTCTATAATTCTAATAAGGTGGTTGATTTTAAAGTTGACAGCTGGTTTGATAACTTCATTACCTCCCGGTTACTGCGGAGATGCTTCTTTAAATCTAATGAAATGGGAAAAAAAGCTGCAAAGTAAAAAGTTTGTTGGCGGCTCAGAATGGCGCCCCAGCAGAAGGACCTCACAATATGCTCCTGATGGAACGCCGGGGATAAGAAAGCTGCAGCATGACGGCACGAAACCACGGCGAGATGAGACTTCTGATGAAGAAACGCATCACTAAAGTTTACAGCGACCCACACAAACGTGCCCTGCCAGTGTAAACGTGCCCACGCGGAGATTCAGATCCATCTCGGTAACGATGAACCGAAACTAGAACGGTTTATACGTCTGGGACGTCTAAAGTACCAGAATGTTCACCTGCTACGGCCGACAATAATATAATGTGTTTATTCTGTGCAGCACTGGTGTTCATGACACAGGTCTGCACATATAACTGAGCAGCACTGCGTCATTGGGTTGTTTTAAAACAAAAGTTTTTAAAAAATCAAGACCGCGAAGATCTTTGGTGACTCTCAGTTGGTTAAGTGTCGGTTTGTAAGTGTTAAAGGTTCTGATTTCTAACCTCTCCATCAACAACTTTGTTGCCTCTTATTGGCTATTCTTAAAAGATAACAGTCCCCCAAAAAGAGGTCCTTATCCAAAAAGATGTCTGATACGGAATTCATGATGGTGAAGAGGATTAAACATCTGCATCCAAAAGTTGCTGGCAAGGGCTTAAAACTCACCTTTTAATGATTAAAACTTTATTGAAACACTTAATTAAGGGAAAGATGAACACAAGTAAGGATGAAAGGAAGGAGAAAAAACGAAAGTAACAATTATAATAGTAGTAATAATAAATAATATATACATTTATATTAAACATGGCAAAATCGCCCTAAATAAAAGCATAACTGCAGGTTCGACTCCTGAGCAACAACGATGTAAAGGATAAAATGATCAGAAAACATTGGTGTCCTTTGAAGCTGTCGTTGGTGTTGGTGTGTTGGGGTTGAGTTCCGGGCTGCTTTTAGGGCTAGACTAGACTAGAGGTCCCGGGATTGAATCTCATCATGACTTTCTCAGTGGTTTTAATATCACAAAGTTTTAATAACTAAATGATAAAATTACTAAAAATTCTGGGTGCTGTTGGAGTCCTATGATGGCTCAGCGGGTTCAGCGGCTCTCTGTTGGAGCTGCAGGTTCTCGGTTCGAATCTCACTGTCGGTCCCCTGGATGTTCTTTTTAATTTCACTGAGCCTCTTTACACAATGTAAAAGATAAAATTACCTGGAAATCTCTGTAATGTTGTGAACCGATGGTGGTGCGGTGTGTTCAGGCTCCGTCACTGAGAGTCGTTGGTTCTGGGTTCTAATCTCACTACCAGTAAGTTGTGAATTTTTAATCACTGAACTTTAAAAATAAAAGACAAAAGTCCAAAAAAAATGAGTATTAGAGATCCTGTGTGGTGCAGCGTGTTAAGCGTGTGTTCGCGGACGCTGCTGACACGGGTTTGAGTCTCAATTATTTTTTTGTAGGTACGGTACATACAGCACGGTACAAGAGCGCAAATAAAACCAAAAATCGCCCTAAATAAAAGTATAACCCCCGGTTTTACTACCGAGAAAGTGCCAGTTGAAACCGGATGGACTTACACTTCTTTTCGCCATCCCATCTCAGGAGGGTTCCAGCACCGGTGAACAGCTTCAAGCGGGTTTCGATCATGTAGGACTAACCAAGAACATGTCTACACCACACTTTCCGACTGCGCCACCGAAGCCTTTGCGCTTTACCCCTGTTTTTCTGGTAATTTTATCTTTTACATTGTTTAGTAAGAGACTTAAAACATTCACAAAGGAAGAGATTAGAACTCACAACCCTGGATATCAGACACATCCAATTATCCAAGTGAGCTACCAGAGCCGCCATGGAACAACCACAATTTCTGGTAATTTTATCTTTTACATTGTTTAGTAAGAGACTTAAAACATGTCAAGCAGCTGGAGAGATTCGAACCCACAACCTCAGTGATAAAGACACAATAACTCAACCAACTGAGCCACCAGAGTCTCCACATGAGCAGCACATTTTCTGGTTATTTTATCTTTTACATTGTTTTTATATTATTTTAATGTTATCATACTTTTTTTGTTTTGCTTATTCTATATTTTGTGTTCGACTTGGAGAACTTACAAGATTATATTATCCACCCACAGTGGACCGAGTTTTATCTTTTAAATTCGGGTTAAATAAGTTTGGCTACACAACAGGCTAAATTAAATCTTTAAAGCTTTATTCAGAAACTTCCATTGAAAGAAGGAGACATCAAATCAGATTCTCATATTTACAGAAATAATAGTCGGGACGTGTTGTCGTGTTTTCACGTCCACCCCCTCACAACACTTAGGATGTTATTTAGCAGGTTGGTCTCCAGCTTCTAGTTTGGGAGCATCTTTGGTCTCCCTGTGGGCCGGAAAGGCCTCCCACGGACTGTTCAGGTCAAACTTCCTGAACTCCTGGGCGAGTTCCACGGGCTCTGCGACCACCCGCTTCAGCTCATCGTCATAGCGGACCTAAAAAAAACCCCAAACAAACAGCGAATAGGAGACGTATTGGTGATCCGACCGGTTCTGAAAGTCATGTTTATTATGGCGTTACCTCAACATATCCAGAGAGAGGAAAGTCTTTTCGGAACGGGTGGCCTTCAAAACCGTAATCTGTCAGGATGCGTCTTAGATCTGGATGATTGGCGAAGAAAACGCCGTACATGTCCCACACCTTCAATGAAATTAATATAGAATTTAGAATTCTCGGTTCACCGCACAAATAAATTATACTGATACAAATGTATAAAGTTGTAACGATGCACCACAAATCAATTCGAGAATTGATTCACTTTCGGCACGATTCAAATAGGTTTTCATATCAATGAATTTGCTAAATTAAACTTCATTCAAAATTGTCTGTAGCTACCCGAGAACCAAAAGGACATTTGTTATAATTGATAAATAAAAATTCATCACCAGAAGAATAAATCGTATCGTAAATCGTATCACATCGTGGGTAAAATGTAACGTAACATCTCTATGCTGCTGAATACATTACGTACAAACAAGAAACGAAACGACATACTTCTCTCTCGTACCAGTTGGACGCCTGAAAGACAGGAACAGCAGAGTCGACGGGGGTCAGCTCGTCGGTGTAGGTTTTAACCCGGATACGAGAGTTGAAGCGCAGCGATAGAAGATTGTACACAAGCTGAAAATCAATGGTTCTGTTTATTATGCGGCACAATTTCCGTTTAAAGCATCGACATTACCAAAAAAAAAAAGAGTAATCAGACTCTTATGTAACTTATGTATCGAATTTAGCGTAGGAGTCTAATTTCCCTGACCCGATTTGCTCAGAAGTGCAGTTAAAAGTCTTGCTACCTCGAAACGGTTCTCCCGAGAGGGAACGTCGACGGCTGTGAGATCCGTCATGTTGCGGAACTGAGCGTTGGTGTGATCCCGAAGAAAAGTCAGCACGGGTACGACCCCGTCCGGATGGATCATGACTTCCAGTTCATTAAAGCACGTAACCTGATGAGACACACATAGCTCACGTGATTTGGAAAGCTCTAGTCAACAGACACTAGGGGGCAGCAATAAGCACACGTGACCAGGGAGCGTTTAGGGGGTTCGGCGCATTTACCATTTAACTATATACCATTTCTTCTAACATGTTCAGACAGAGAATCGTATCACACGGTTGTGTTGTTACGGTGTTACCGTGGTTGTTGTTCCGTAGTGTAGTGCACACTTTCATGGGTAAGTGCGTCTCAAACGGAACACGACACTTCAGGGGAAATGCTCAGTGTACAATTCTACCACGTAACTAACATGCTGCAATCATTCTTACACAAGTGAGGCTTACCTGAACCTGTTGCACATACTTGGGGAGGATTTCAGCTACATATTGGCCGAACTGGGCCAGCTGGTTATGAGAAATGACATCTTTTGGCCTGACAGTTGCTATAAATACAAAATATATAGTAGTCAGGATGAAAACTAAACAAGCCATATTTACTCGACTATAAAGGGGTTTATTTAAATATTTTATACATCGATATTGACATTGTACTCACGTCTCGTTTCGGTGGCGGTCGCTTCCGTCCGAGTCTGGATTAGTGCAGCGTTCCGGTTAACCGCTATAAAAAAAAATAAAGAATTACTTATGCAATGTTTGTTTTGTTTAACCAAACCCTAGATGAAGGGCGACCAGTCTGATACACACTTGTGACATCACAAATTTATAACCTTTAATGACATGTTACTATTAATAATGACTGATTAATCGTCTATATGAAGATGCCGATCATGTAAATGATTTCTCACAATCATTTAACAAGCAAATTATGCAGCGATTTTATGCAGAGACTCATGAGATCCTTTCGGGCAACCTGGTGCCCGCGGGCACCACGTTGGTGAATCCTGCTGTAAATTAGGTATAAAAAATTACTTTTCAAGCACACAAATTAAATCTATTCACCCACCTCTCTGTCATTCCACTACATTATTGATTGAGTATTGTTCTTATACAGGATGCCCTTGCTGACACAAGCCTTCCTGTTTATCCAGGCTTGGGACCTGCAGTACAATTCATTCCCCAACAGCAGCATCATCTAATGAAGGTCAATACCAATTATTTCTTTACGTTTCATTATTTATAATATTTTTTAATTATTATTTTATACAGAATACTAAATGTTTTTGTGGTGCTGGAACAAATAAATAGATTTCAATTCATTTTAATAGGAAAAATTGATTTGATCAATATGATATATTAATATACTCAGCTAATATATTTATGAGATAACAGAAATCTATGGTGCTAGGGTGCAAACCTAGAGCGGAATAAGTTTAAAAAAAATTAAATATATCTATACTTTTGTCCGTAGCACAACATTAAATTATGAAATAATAAACTTAAAAAGCTAAACACATATAATAGACCGATTTGCATCCCAAATCACTTAAACTGCCGTAAGGAAGTACACTACATAGTGCGTATGAGCAACAATAACTGTAGTGCACACACGTCGATTTGATATACGGCCCAAAAATCCTAGCGTCGTTTGGAGAAAGGTCATGGTCATCGATAACACAGCGTTAAAACGGAGGGAATAAAAAATAAACACATTTAAATGTGATAAATTTAAGTATTTATTATTCACCTGGAGTATTTATATATAAAAATTGTTTTAGACTTACCGTTTACGGTTCTACATAAACCACCGCGGATAAACCTCATCAACGAGGCGGCCATCTTGATCTGAATGCGACTCCTCAGTAAGGAAAGTTTCTATTGGACGTCGCTGTGTGTCGTCACACATCTAATTTGCATAATTTTTTACTGGCAACCGTGACGTGTTAAATGTAACATTAAAAAAAGACACGTTGTTGATAATAAGACATTCAATTTTTAATTATTATACAAATAATGTATGGCAATACACGTCATTGGCAATCTGTTCCTGTCAGACATAGGAAGCAGAAGATATTGCAATATCATTGGTCAGTGCTAGAAGGTACTGCAATACATGCCAATACGTGGTCAATGCTAGAAAGTACTGCGATACAACTCAACGGTACAAAATATCGCATTCATGTGCATCGTTAAAATACAAGATCCGGATCACCCTTTTTAAAAACGACTCATTTCACCAGCATAATGTCCAGCAAAAGCAGGTCACACGTTCATCAGCTCGCTGCCACTTTCAACGTGCACACGAACCTATTCTGTGCCGTTTTTAGCATGTGAACCCACGTCGGATACACACACTTGTTGGTAATATTTGTGCAGCATGTCCCGCTGAGCAGCGCGGATCAGAACGTGGGGCCGCACGACCGAAAGCTTATTACAAGCCTCCTCCGGAGTCCAGCAGTTGATCTGCACAAAGATATAAACAACATAAACATTACATAATACATACTGTACAAACATAGCTTGTATTAACCATAAACTCTGACCCTGATGAGGTACGCAGCTACCAGGGTGGCACTTCGAGAGCGCCCTGCTTTACAGTGGACATAGACACTGGTTCCTTGGTCCCGATGTTTCAGGGCAAACTCCACTCCTTGATGGATGTGTTCCAAACTGGGAACCCCAATAAGATCTACTGTACTGAGCCGGACCTGCTCTACACCACGAGACCGCCACTCCTACAAAAACAGGCACATTATTTATTACACATGACTGGTTGTCGTTACAAGTATTGATCTAAATACATCTAGTCATGTTTACTCAACATTCCTTTTACTGATCCTCTTGACAACAAATAAGAGTGAGAAATTCCAAAAATTCCAGCGAGAAAGAGCCACCACGGGCTATTTAGCACTACCAGCGTCAGTACAAATCGGTCAGTACAAACCAGTACAATTCCCAGATACAATTATTATCATTTATAATCTGGTTTCATGGTCGTCAGTGATGGAGAAACACGACATAAACAGTCCTACACTGATTAAAGACTGTATGAGCAAAAGCAAGTCTTTGATGGCTGATGCCTTATCTGAGGCCACCATGCTGATCTCATGACGAGTCCTGTTATACGTCGGGAACGATGACCTACAGGCCCCTTTTCTGGTGATTAGTGTCAATCTAATCTGAAACTAAACTGGTTCGATCCAAACTGTGTTTGTGTGGAG
>JAOTRQ010065855.1:0-13002 GCA_028565875.1 Hoplisoma paleatum
TCCTTTGTGACGCCGTTCAAATTAAAAGTCCCAGAAGTCCTTTGACGAAACGCAGCGTTTTTCTTTCCTGCGACTAGACCAACGAATAATCGATTAATTGCAGTCAGCCCTAAATTGTAGAGAACATGTAGGAATTATTTCTCCACATTTAAGCCAATCTGTGCAGCCAAACGCACTCAATCATGAATCTCGATTTTCTAATTCAAACCACCAACCTTCCAATCACAAACACTAATCCCCCCCCCCCAAATGATGAATGGCATGTTTGTGTTAAACGGAATATTGCACCATATCGGTTACAAAGCTCCTGTTGTCTTTGTATTCATTGGTTTTAGTTAATTTGTTTATCTTCACAATGTAAACGGTTCAGACGAGAGTTCTTACAAAATCTCCTGTAAATTTCACTGAATTTTTTTTTGTGTGTGTTTTTCCTCTTAAAACAGGCAGTTTCATCGAAACTGGAGCTGCCTGATGATTTGGTGGGCTATTTCAGCCTGTTTCTTGTTCACGAGGGAGTGGATGGAGGCTACACATGTGAGTAAACCGCTTTCATTTACAGCTTTGGCTGCAGAACCGACTGAAACAGAGCCGTATTCTGAAGAACTCTTGTATCATGAAGTATATATTTTTATTAGAACTGGAATTTTAAACATTAGGGCTGTTTGTGGCTATCGGCAGTCATGAGCCACTGCCGTCATTCCACCCAGCAGGTTTCTTCCCAGACCTTAAACAGTTCTCTTGGACCGGACATGCTGATGTAAGAACTCGGTGGTTTAGAAATACAGACTTTGTCTCCATTTCAGGCTTTAAATGGTCCATGGGGATGGCGGGGCGGTTGAAGCGGGACACCAAAGGAATGTAAACGTCTCTCTAGAGTTGCACGATGTATTGAAACACATAAAATTTCAATCCTATACAAAGTTCGATTTCTGAATCTGAATCTATTATGGAGAAATGAATCACATCTTAATGTTTCCACTTTACACTCTGTTTACTCAACATCATGTACTAAACCTTGTCTCTTGTCTCCAAATTACTTGTTTAGATTATAGTTGATTAGATAAAATAATTTTTATTTTATGAGCTTTATTTTATATGTATTATACTGTTGTGTAACTGCATTGTTGATCATTGTTTTTTTTTATTCTTTTAGTTTTGATTAATTTGACATTACTTGTAGAAACAATCGTTTTGGACACAGACAGTTGATGCAGATGAGCAAGAAGAGCTAATGTGCATTTAAAAAAATATATTTAGTTGTGCTGCTCATGTCACAGGGGTCAGAGAAATAAAAGGTGAAAGGAAAACAAAAAGACATCCAAATCTATGACATCAAATTCAAAATCTTTCCTGAGTTTCTTTTACTGTTTTTAAATGAACCTTTTTTTGTATTTTACAATCTGATGAAATGCCATTGTGCTCTCCTTAGACCTTGTCAGATAGATTTCTCTTCATCGTATTATCTGGAAGTCCTTTCAAGCGTCTCACATTCTCTGTCTGACTTTCACTGTGTTGTAGTCGTGAGAAAGCTGCAGGAGTTTGAGCTACCTTACGTATCGGTCACCAGCCTGTGTAATCCCGACTACCACATCGTCCTTCGCAAAAGGTACAACATAACACCACTGCTTTACTCCACTTTACTCCACTTCTCACTGTACAAGATAAGAACTTTCTGTCACATTCAACTCCAGAGATTGTCATGACATAATGGAAGCGTATCAGTTGTATAATTAAGATTAGCCTTAGGTCATGTGTTTTTTTTATATCAATATTAGTTAAATGAGTTTCTATTCGTAGTGGAATATCATGATGAGCGATGGGCGGTCGGGATCAAAGAACATAAGGAAAGCAACAGTGTTAACGTATGAGCATAGAGTCCTTTCATTGCTATAAGCAGAGGATTAATTTCATCTGGACTGTTCCATGACCCACAGCTTCACTTTTTTACACTTTACCATAAACTGAAAGAATGTGAATTGGAGCCAGATTCAGAGCCTCTGGAGACCTTTTTAGAAGAATGTCCAAGTCTCAGCTCGTTCTGGCACTGGTCTGCGAGTTATTTAGCATCATAAAGTGAGTATATTTGCCCAGCCTAATGCCGAAGCTCCTCACTCTCATAAGAGCCTTTTTCATTCAGTACATCTGAAACCTCACTGGTGGCTGGATTTTAAGTTTTATGTAGCTGGAACTGGAAAAATCACTGGAGTCGATTATTTATCAAACAGACTTGTTGTTGTAGATATTTAATATCGGAAGAAAAATTCTTAGTTATCTGGCCCTTTGGCAAGCTTGATTCTGTTTAATAGTTCAACACAAACATTTGTCTCTATTTCACAATCATCTCCCCCTCCGTGTCCATTTCCAGGAGGAACCCTAAACTGCCCCTATAGCAACTTTATTTATTTTTGCTTTCTGACCGAACAGCAGGGCTTACATTTTTGTAAAATGCACTGAAAGAATGTGGTGGGGTGGATGAGGGGGGTTTACAGATGTGCAGCTTACTATTTGAAATCGCCACCGAAAGTGTATTTAGTCAGAAACCAGACCGAGGTAGCAAGATTTCGAGTCGTCGAGTGAAAGCTGACAGAGTTGTTCGTTTAGAAAAGGTTCAAGGAATGTTCTGCTGGCTTGGTAAATGTGAGGCCAATAATCCACAGCGTAAATCATCGTCTCGTACTGTCTAACGAACATTTGAATTCTGATGCTTGTCATTCATACACTTCAAACACAAGTTGCTTAATTCTAAGCTCGTGGGGTCTCTTCTTTAAGCTCAAATCGTCTTTGTAAGATCTCTGGAAGCTTGCTAACTTTTACTTAGCAAGTATAGTAAGCTAAGCTAATTAGAGCTAGTTAGCAAACCTGCCTGTACCTGCCAAACCATAAGCAAACAATCGCTGGATTAAATTTTTGTTTAGTTTCGTTATAGCCCATAATTTAGATACACAGAATAAAGTGTAGGACAGTGTAGCCTAGTGGGTAGAGCGTTGGGCTGTGAACCCAAAGGTTGGGGGTTCAAATCCAGGCTCTGCTACACGGCCACTGCTGGGTCCTTGAGCAAGACCCTTAACCCTGTCTGCTCCAGGTACTGCCGTACTGCGGCTGACCCCCAACTTCCAGACAAGTTGGGATATGCGATGAGAAACATTTCATTGTACTGGACATCTGTATATGTGTAATGACAAATGAATTTGAATTTACCGACTCTAAATTGAAATAGAAGAAATATTATGTTAAATGTTAATAATTAATAACATTTCTTGTTTTTTATGTGCAGCTACTGGGATATGGCATATGACAATGATGTAATGGAGGACAGAGTGGGTCTGAACTTATTATATTCTGAGGTAGGACTCTTATCTGTAATCACTTGAAGTTGCTTTTATTCTGAAATAATGATTTGTTCTATTTGTACAGGTTTTTCTTTACAGGTTTGAGGTTCATGGGCATATTTTGGGAATGTAGAGCATCACTAAATATCTGTACAACATGCACAAAAATGGCACTAAAATAAACCACATCTCAAGTTAGAATCAATCTTTTTCTTCTTTGTGATGACGGATGCATTTGCATTTTAATAGTTTCATCCCATCAGCGATGCAGGACCAGAAAAGTCTTTTAAGTACAGTCATAAAAACATGATCGAGTCTTTCACCGCTTCTCTTCCAATTGGATCAGACAATTTATCTGTACCATGATGCTTTTCTTATAGCCTCGGGGATCGGAATACACAATTGATGTACTCTCGAATTTAGCGAATCCAATTAGTTTTGTGCTGCTGGCGATTCCAGTTGCATTATAGGAGAGGTTCCATTCTCGTTCCGATTTTAAACAGTTCTTTGTTCACCCTTCTTTATGCCACACGCCCCCACTCAGCAGGCAGAACGCTGTATCAAAGGTCTTGCTATGAAACTAGCAATTCTCTCCATTCCCACTTTAGCCTAGTGGTTACGCTTGTCAGAAGGTTGTCCGGACCAGATGACCACTTTGATTTTTGTGCATGATTCTTAACCTCCAATTGCTTTGAATTGCTTGACAAAGATTGTACACTATGCCAACTATGGACTCATCAGAAGGGCGCTGGTTCGAGAGCCCGATCACCTCTGCAGGGTCTATCAGCTCTTGTGCAGTTTCTCTCTGTCACCATCTTCTTAAGCGCAAACTGTAGTAGTTAAAGTGCAAGGCTAGTAATCAGAAGGTCATGGTTCAAGCCCCACCAATGCCCTTAACATTCAGTCGATCAGACCGTGTCCTTGAAAGCACAAGATACTGTAAGGGGCTTCGTATAAGTCGCCTGCCAAAATGTCGGAAACGTCAATGTTTACGTACCAGTTTGTAAGGTGTGTACAAGTCAACTGTCAAGTTATCTCAAGTGTTCAGTGGGATGTTCTCTCATACCGAACATGTGTACAGTGCACAATGCACTATTGTTTACCAAATAGCTCATGCAGAGGAGAGGATCATAACCTTTTCAAGTAACATTTATGCAATCGGGCGGGGCTGATAACACCTATATTTAGTAATAAGTCGTTTAGCTGGATCACATTTCATGCGTCCTACCTGCTAATAAATGATGAGTATTGTGAAGTGAATGTTAATTGTTATTCACTCATTGTCATTATTTACAATTAGCATAAATTCTCACACAATCAAACCCTTGTGTGTAAGAGGACAAGTGAATGGAACAATAGACCGGAGTGGACATCATGTCTGTATCTTGGCTCTATTGTTCTAATAATATTAAATGCACTAAGTTGGGAAGGGGGTGAATATACTGATCTGGATCTACCAGTTTATCATGTAATGAATGGTTAGAGATGGTGACGCTTTCATACAGATCATCATGATTGACAGAGTATGTGATCGATGTGCCTTTGTGTGCGCCCGCCCCCGTTTCTGATCTTATTTACAATAACTACACAGTTTCGTTTTGGACAAGAAAACTACAGAGACGCAGTTTCGACCTCTGGATAGTTTTAGATTTTGCTGGTTGATAATACTTTTAGAAAAAAAACCTTTTGTCCTTATACACAAGTTTAAGTAACGATTGTAAGTAACTGGTAATTATGTAAATATTACTGGTGAACATTTGGAAGCTTGAGAATCTTTTAATGATAACAATATTCTACTTATTCTCAACACTTAGAGCAAATCATTAGAAGTAAAATTTTTTTCATTTAGTTATTAAATTTGACAAAATAAAAAGAACAAAAGTCTCCATCTATCAGAATTTTGTTCAGTTTATAAATAGGGGGGTTGTAAAATACTGTCATTTTTGACTCTCATGCTCCCTCACTTGTCGGTTAATTAAATAAATTTTGGTCATTCAAACGCTTAGTAAAGACTGATTTATACTTCTGGATCGAATCAACGTCGTCGCGATGCAACAGCCCTGCGTCAACCCAACTGTCCAAATAATCTTTCTTGCAAACATCTGAGTGTAAACACAAATGCGACAGAACCCTCAGAAACTCAACAGTTCTGTGTTTTGATTTCCCCCAGACGGTATCGGATGTTGAGCGGGGTTGGATTCTGGTGAACAAAGAACAACACAAACAGCTGAAATCCCTGCAGGAGAAAGGCTCAAAGAAAGAGGTGAAAGTTCAGATCTGTTTAGGCTTTTGGGCCATTACAGTCTGAGGCTAGAGAGCTTAAACGTGTTTATTTAGGGGGGGGGGGGTGGCTTGTTTTTGTTTTTTTGCAAGAGGTTGTAAGTTAATTTTAATGACAAGTTTTTGGTCAGAACATAAGTTGTTATATTAATTTAGCATGAAATTAAAATACATGTTTTCATTGTTAAATAAAACACAAATCAGAAAGATGATGAGATTTAGAGGGAATGAGAACCAAGGAAAACAGAAAATAAAGATTTAAAAAGAAAATGTGATCTACACGCTGTGCTCCATCACTAACATCCTTGCTGGGGATTCTGCCCGATTTCTGCTAATTGGCAACAACAACAAGCCAATCTGAACCTCCCATAATCATTGGTTACTTAATCTCTGCTGACAGAAGCTTTACAGTCTCCCCTCGACTCCATTGTCTCATGTAAAAGTGTCTTGCTAATCTATTGCCGCTAGCAAAACAGAAAGTTAAACTTCCGTTAAAAGTAAAAGTAAAATCTACTCCGATCTAACACAATTGTGCCAAGCTTGGTCCGTGTGCCTCAGATTGGGCAGCTTTGATTTACATTTTCCAACTCATGTTGCTTTCATGCACACTTATTGTTGTCCTTTGCTACAGTTTATTCGACTGGCACAGACCCTGAAGTACTACGGCTACATCAAGTTTGATCCCTGCGTGACAGATTTTCCTGAAAAAGACTGCCAGGTCATCGTCAGTGCCGGTAACAATGAGCTCAACTTTCACATTAAACTGCCCAATAAACAGATGAAGGAGGGCAGCTTCAAAGTAACACGCATGAGATGCTGGCGGGTCACGTCATCTGTAAGTGTGAACTAATCGCAGGTTTGTGTAATATTAGCTTCATGTTCCAGGATTCATTTATATCCAATGTGCTGTGCCTTTTGTGTAAAAACTGAAATGTAATTATATACACACTATATTGTCAAAAGTATTCACTCACTCGTCCAAATTATGGATCAGCTGTTCCAATCACTTCCATGGCCACAGGTGTATAAAATGCGCCTCAGCACGCAGACTGTTTTCTACACTTTGTGGGAACAGTTTGGGGACTTCTCTTTTTCCAACATGACTGTGCAACGTCCATAAAGACATGGACGGCAGATTCTGGAGGAGATACACTTAGACGAGTCCTGACCTCAAATCCATAGAATACTTTTTGGGAAGAATTAGAGCCGAGACTGAGAGCCAGGACTTCTCAATTAACATCAGTATGGGACCTTGATAAATGCACCTCTGGAAAAATTCCCATAAACACACTTCCGAACCTTGTGGACAGACTTTCCAGATGAATTGAAGTCGTTCTAGCTGCAAAGGGTGAACCAACGAATAACTGACGAGCGATTACTTTTGGCAACATTGTGTGCGTGTGTGCGTGTGTGTGTGTGCGCGTACACATACATATCTTCTATGATGCAGGATGCTGTGGTGATGGTGTTGATTAATTTCAATAACAAAGAGAATTGTATTTACTAATTAGTCTAGTTTATAATGAGTGTGTGTCTTCTCTGTTTTAAATTCTTTTCAGCTGATTGAAACTTTTTCTAACACGACAGTTATATTTATAGTAACAAAAATAGCTTCTGGGAGACTTGCGTTGCTTGTTTCTAATTTCCGTCATTATGTTTCTGCAGTCATGGCAATTCTGACTCTCCCTCAAGGTGCTGGAATGAATAATATTTCTGCTCTACTGGGATATGTAGCTGCCTGGCACAAATGGCACTGGCTAGTTATGAAAATAAAAAAACTAAAAATAAAACAGATCAACATGCGCATCGATATCAGTCTGCACCATCTGTCATTTATTATGCAGCCAGACAGAAGAAGAAAATAAATGACAAGTACATTCTGTATTTCTAGTGCAGGCAGTAATTCTGTAACATAAGTGTCAACACTGTTTCAAACCAGTGGAAACCAGACTCTGGAAAAGCAAAATGCAGAACCTAAACCCGACAGGACAAAGTTCTGCTGCAGTTCTGTTTAATGATGTGAGGAAGTATTTTCAGACCAGCTGTCACACACTCGTTCTCGTCATCCGTACTCTGTCTATTTTACTAGTTTAAAGGGAAGTTACAAATGATGCGCAATGGCTTGCCAGGAAGCTCTGGACAAACCCGATCTGATACAGAAGCACTGTGGTGGATTTGATGAATTCTGGGAGGCTTGTCGTGGTTACAGCTTTTAGGATGCCATGCAAGAGAAAAAGCTGGCAGGGACTATAAGAAGTAAAAACAAACAATGCTGATGTTGCAGTTTCTTTTTTGTGCGGTTAAGCAAACTGTCACAGGTACTGAGTGTTTAACTACAGATACCACAGGATATACACATGCCATCGACATGTGTTATTTAAGAATATCCTAATATAAAATAAAAATGTAATTCACATTACACATATACTGATGTACAGAACAACGAAATGTTTCTCTTTACATATCCCAACTTGTCTGGAAGTTGGGGGTCAGAGCGCAGGGTCAGTCAACATACGGCGCCCCTGGAGCAGACAGGGTTAAGGGTCTTGCATCAAGAGTCCAGCAGTGGCGAGACTTGAACCGGCAATCGTTTGATTCCCAGTCCAGTACCTTAATGTTACCTTAACAACTGTGCTACCATTGGTGCCAATGAATTAATGTGTTCATTCATGCCCCTAGTGAGCTCTGTGAGCTAATAATAATATTAGAACCGAAGCAACAGACAATAATTTGTGCCCGATGGTGTAAAAAAATGACTTAACATGTTAACTTTTAAGGTTTTAAGGAATTCCCATGACTACTGGAAAATGTTACCTTCACTTAACTAAGGAACTGCGGTGAGCACGATTTACGGCAGTGACTGAAGCTTTACGGCTGTTAAGTTCCACGGCTTCTATGGCAACGCTGCTTCATTGACTTCGACCGCCTTAATCAAAATAATCCAATCCGGTCCAAGTGACTTCACAAGCGTATTAATGCCGTTTAATTCATCATCATGCAGGTCAATCTGGACTCGTACTCCAGAGAACAGACCAAGGAAAACCTGGAGAACATCGGCGCCGGCTGCTTCGATTTGGCCCAGAGCCGAATCTACGGACTCATGGAAAAGGATCCGTACCCTCGCTTTCTTCGATCCGACCTCTACCTGGATTTAACCCACCAAAAGAGGACGGAGTTCTGTTAAACTCGGCACCCCGCGGACCGTCGGCGGCATCACGGATCCCTGACGCAGCAGGATGAACGGGATGGTCGGACTGATGTCAGACAGAGTTACAGCAAAGTCGTTTTGGCGCAATGCTTCCCCCTGCGGGTTGACGGCGGTAAAAAATGGTAACGTTGTCACCCGCGGTGAGGAAGGACGTCTGGTACTTTTTAGTTGTCCTTTTTTTGAGTCCAAGGTACACCCAAGAGTCGAAATTCAACACACTTAATGCATCATTAGGAATGCCCGTTTACACCCCCCCACACACCCATGTTACTGATGGATTCGTGTTGAAATGGGACACGTACAAGACCCACCGGTTAACCGAGACCCCAAAACAATATGTGCACATTATTTTTGTCCATTATACGATGTGATTTATTAAAATCTAGTCCAGCATCTCTTTACTGCATTAAATCCCTTTTCTAGAAACGAACAACAGATCTGTTTACACTCGAATCCGAGCCCACGAACGGTGACGCTAACTTATCGTTCTATTAGGATTGTGTAACGGTAGGATTTAATAACTAACGATCTCCGATATCTGGCAAATCTTTATTGCGTTTACATCGACGTCTTGATGAACGACCACTCAAGTGTTTATCAGCATTGTCCATGTACACTTATAACAGTTCGTTGTGAATGTATTTCCAAGTTAAGGATCATCACTAAGATCAAGTAACTAGTTAGAATGTTTGTGAGCTAAACAAATTGTGTCTTATTCACACTGGTACAATAATCTGTAAACAATTTGGCAACCTTTATTTTTGCGTGTTTATATAGTCGAGCACGATCATCTCGAGTTCCATTCCCGGGTAGGAATGTACGAGGCTTCCGGTGTGGAGTTTGCATGTTCTTCTCGTGTCTGCCTGCAAGTCTTTCAATCGTACACGAGATGCTGAAAGTGTCGTTTGTGTGTCTGTACCCGGCAACAGACTGGCGACCTGTTCAGGTGTTCAGTGTATTCAGGCCAATTTGTGTTTTTACAAGTGGCCTTCGATAGGATTACGCACCGGATGGACTGTTGACGTGTTAACACGCCGAACCCTTGCGTCAAATATTATGACATTTACTTAGAAAGTAAATAAAACTGCTGTTTGTTTGTTTGTTTGTTTGTTGTTTTAGGTCCTGAGTATTTGGTTTTAGGTTCAATCAAAACAAACACACCGACGTTAATCTCGTTCTTTTCCAAACGTTCTATTTATACGCCGTTTTTAATAGTTGCTGATCTTTTCTCAGAAAACAAAAACTGCATTACGCTGAAACCTTATTACCCAAAGTGCATTTCTTGCAAGTTATTTAAGTCTAGCGTTCGTTCCCTCGCTAAGAATTCTAACCTGCTGGAGCGACCGTCCGTCATGCCGGTCTCGGTAAAAGACGCTACAGCGATCGAGCGAACCCGTTTGTGACCTTTTATTACTAATCCATGTGCGTGAGTACTTACGACTTTCCCATCACAGTATCGTGTTCGTACCCCTTCGAACTCGTGGGGTAGAATTTAGCACCATTTCCTATTCACTAAATGTGCAATACGTGTACTCAAACAAGCAATTTATCTTAATAGTGTTATGACATCATAAAGCATTAAAACCACGACTTTTGGAGAATAGAATGCGGTAAAGCCGGTTGTTTTCTGTTTGTAGGAAATCGTTTGTTACAAAAAATAAAATATAAAACAATTAAGAAACGTACGAGTAAAATATGAAGCCCCGTTTTATGTTTTCTAGTTCTGGAGAAACCAAAAATAGATTGGAAACAGTCGTCTAATCTTTTGATTCTGACTAAAACTCTTTGTTCTAAATGTGATTAATATTGTATTTATTTGTTTACTTACTGCTGCGTGTAAATGCTTTATATTCCAATTAAACAATGCTATATTATAGTACTTTAATTAGATTGTGAATTTATTTTTCCCAAAATGTATAATTCCTGTGATAACATACTCACGCACACACACACACACACACACACACACACACACACGTTGTTGTTATTATTTTTTTCGTCCTTGGTATGGACATGACTTTCTCTTTTTACGATGTGATGTAACGACTCCCACGTCCAGCAATGCCGAGATTCGAACTCAAGACCTTCAGATGCTGGTGTGCAGAGTCCACCTGTGGGACGGCTGGTCATCATCCCAAATGTTGTCATGCAGTTAAAAGTGTAAGAAGTGAATGTGTCGTGTGTGTGTGTGTTTTATTTAATTAATTATTGGGCACCGAACACTGAATAATTACACCGTGCGCTTCTAAATCTGTACACAAACACTTCTTCCACCCACCTCTTGTAATAAGCCTCGAACTGTAGTGTAAATATGTCGGTACCAAAGTCCACACTAACGGCATGGCTTAGTGGTTAAGGTACTAGGGTAGCAAGCAGAAGATTGTTGCCACTGTTGGACCTCTGAGCGAGGCCCTTTACCTTTAATCACTCGATTTGGTGTCCAGTTGTACGGTAATTGTAAGTCACTTTTGATAAATATTGAAGATGATAATGAACTTGCTCGTTAAATGTATTATAAGTTCCGGTAGTAAATATCTACATTAAAGACTTGTCCACTATTTGGAGAACACTAATTACTTTATACAGCATTTAGAATAGATTTAACATATATGAAGTGCAGCGAAAAACACACACACACACACACTAATGAGCTCATGAGCTTTGTGTGATTATGCAGCCCTAGTCAAGGTTCCTGGGAGCAGTTAGTAATTAGGTGCCTCATGCCCAGGCATTTCAGTCATTATGACACATCCAATAGGGTAAAATTTGCAATTTAAATATTTGTTATTATTAACATTATGTGAACTAATTACATTAACCATTGTAATACATTTGTGTACTAAAATCTAACACTCCTACACATGACACTTTTGGTATCTCCGATTAACCTGACTGCCCATTTTTGGACAACGTGGACAAGGGTAGAACATTCACACAGAAAGCAGCGGCTGGCCTTAGCCAGGTATCGAACCCGGGACTTTGCTTTGACATGAACCACAAAGCCACACCGGTGGCCTTGTTGTAAACAGTAAAACTTAATTGTTACTAGGTGACAGTAGAATAGTGATGTAGCTGTAGTAATATTTTATTACCAGCAGGTGGCAGTAGTACCGTAATGCAACTGCAGTAATCTTTAATAAGCACTAAGTGTCCTGTGATTATGTACGTAGTAATGTTATATATATATATCATAACTGTATTCTTACTCTAAAATACATAGTTTTGTATTGTTTCGAATGAAACAGCCGATCGTGCTTCCTCAAAACATAATTTTGATATTGATAACGGCTACATTTACTTATTTGTCATCATTTACACAAATTGATTTACACACCTTGTATTCAGCTGAATATACAGAATGAATTCAGTAATATTACGTTTATTACTTATTAAGTTATTAATGTATAATAGGAAGCTGGTCGTGTAGATACTAAACCCCTGTAAACACAAGCAGGAATTGAGAACATAAAAGTCAAATGCAACACTAGAAACGTAGATGTTCATAAACCTGGCAACCCAGAAACCAAAATTCCCCTGGTAACATGTTGTAGCGCTATGAGCTAAATCTAAACATGGTAACTTTTAATATACATATACAATTTTGTAACGTTTAAGATCTCTAAGATCATCATTTTCTTTTCTAAGGCCCTCTTTTAAGTTTAGATGTATCTGAAGAAATAAAATAAGCAACAACAATAACAAAAACACGTTTGATAATGAAGATATTTTACTCAAGGTTAAGTGGTTAGCATTGTAGCCTTCAAGCTTTCCACTTAGCAGGGTGCCACTTTAACTACTGGAATGGTAGTGTCGGTCTCAAGCCAGGATAAATAAGTGTTGTGTGAGGGAAAAAAAGCTATGTCAAAAGAACAATGTTGGATAAAAGGATTCACATTGTCAGTAGTAACTTGTGTGTAAAGTAGTAACTTTAAAGCAGCCGGTCCGCAAACTTTTTGGCGCCATGAACCAGTTTAACCTCTAGAGACCCTGTGTCCTCATATGAGGACATTACATTTCTGGTTCTCTGCACCTTTCTACCTAATTTTTTTTGGCCTCATATGGACCTTACCATACCATGCCCTGGCGGCACGGTGGCTGAGTGGTTAGAACTGTCGCCTCACAGCAAGAAGTCCCGGGTTCGATCCCCGGGTCGGGCTGGGGACTTTCTGTGCGGAAGTTTGCATG
>JAOTRQ010065885.1:0-12997 GCA_028565875.1 Hoplisoma paleatum
TTTTTACTACAAAAAGTCGCTAGAGTGTCTGAAAAGTCGCTAAATATAGCGACAAAGTCGCTAAGTTGGCAACACTGAGTTCACGTAGAACTGGGCAAATTGGGGTTGCTGGGAAATGTAGTTCATGTCGCGAGCGGAGAACTCACTGGAAGGTCAGTGGGCGGGTTAAATGTCAATCATTTTAATTAAGCCAATCAGATACTATCATTTTGTTATCACCACTGTTCCATGATGATGTACAAGACATCTACAGTGCATCTATTATAAACATTAGTTTACATGTTAAAGTCAATACTGTACACCAGGGGTCACCAACGTGGTGCCCGCAGGCCTGTTCTAAAAATAGCTGCATATTTTGCATATTTTGATATTTATTTGTTTCCTACCTTGTTAAATGATTGTTGAAAATGATAGTAAGAAATCATTGACATGATCAGCATTTTCACATAGATGAATATCATTAATTATTAATAGTAACATGTAATTAAATGTTATAAATGTGTGATTTCACAAGTGTGTATCAAACTGGTCGCCCTACGCATTAGTTGGTACCCAAAAAGTAGCTCCCAGTTTTAAAAAGGTTGGTGACCCCTGTTGTAAACTGTATTCATTCATTCTGAAAGAAATACAATTTAAAGATCCGACAAAATTAAACACAGCAGTGTTATATTAGCACATTCTGTCTACAGAAGCAAAAATCTGCTGTGTTATGTTTTAAAGGCAAGAAAAAAAGTTTATCTTGTTTCCAAAGTACAATAATGTAGCAAATTTTCATGTGACCTATAATAAAATTAACACGTTAAACATCTCTGTGACTTGGGTTTAATATTTGATTTGATTAACATTACATTTTGCATGAAATGCAAACATCATTTTAAGGTTGACTGACGATTATGAAAAGTAATTTAATTAAATGATACTTAAAAATGCAACAGATAAGAGCAAATAGAAACATTAACAAAACTTTTTTAATCCTCGGCAATGCTGTAAAACGATCATAAGATTCCAAAGAGAAGATGCTTTATAAACAAATATTTATTTGGCATCAGACATACCCTGTTTTTAGTAACCTTGTTTGTCATTTCTAGTCCCACACTGTCTGTTTCCGGAAGAAAAAAAACAGCAGTGAAAAGTGAGACCATTTAAATTTACAGTTTTTAAAGTCAATATATTGTAATCAATACTTTTTTCAAATGATAAACATTCACTTGGTTAGTATTTGATTAACATTTGATATGCAAACCTCACAGTGTAAGGTTGAATGACTATTAAGAAAATTAAGAAACTCCAACAAAAAGTGAGCAGACAAGTATTGTATTACTTCTCTTGATATTAATTATTCAAACAATAATTTTTTTCAAGATATTGTTAAGTATGACAAATATTGTTGCAAACAATATTTGTTTTACATTTATGTACTTGTGATTCTAATGTAATCAAAATAAAACAACTCAAAATCATTTAGGTTCTGTAAACATGCCATTTACCACAGCCCAAAAGGAAATTTTTGATCATGAAATAAACTCACTAATTTGGGGTGAACCGATATGTTTTATTTAAACTTGATAAATAAGTTTGGTTGGTCATGCCTTGCCAACATGCAAAAACTTGAGAGCTTATATTTTTTAAAAGAGAGACTGAGCTCTGCACATGAAGTCAAACTGAAGAGCAGTGCACACAAGAACATTCTGCATTGTGTTAAGGTCGGTATACTTAGTTTACTTAATTTCAATGATGCTTAACATTGTTTCTTTCTGACTGGAGAATCGTCTGGTCCATTTTCTGCTGGTTTTACTGTTATTTATAATCTCTACTGTTTTCTTGACAGGAACCCTCTTGTATCATCCACAATGAATGGAAATCAAACAAACATAACATCTGAAATAGCAAATTCTTTACAAACAAACATTTCATCTCCAGCAAAAGTCTTAAATTCCTTAGACGACATTATAAACGAATGCAACAAGAATGGCATTGGTGCTCTACGTGTACCCACGCAGATCTTCATCTTTGTTTTTTCCTTACCATCAAATGGATTCCTGCTCTGTCTCTTTTTCAAAAACATCAAAACTCTGTCACCATCGGAGGTTTTGGGTCTCAATCTCGCCCTGCTTTGTGTGTTGTATTGCTGCAGCATCCCACTGGACATTTTATTATCAGGCACAAATCGCTTTGGTGTTTTACTGCAGATCATACAAGGCTTCGCTGTTTTCAGTTACTTTGGTTGTCCTCTCCTGTTAACCAGTATGTGCTTAGAACGTTATGTGGCAGTATCGCACCCTGTACTTTTCATGAGGCTGGGAAAGTGGCAGTACCGTGCTGCCTGTTCAGCCATCATCTGGATTCTTACCTTAACCATGGCTGCTATCGCCTTTGTCTTCTTTATTGGCAACCTTGCAGTACCCCTATCAGTTATTCTTAATTTGCTTTTTTTGATCATGGTGGCCTGTCTGCTCAGCATAGTGTGGGTTCTGTGTAAAAATGGCCCAGGTGATAGCAAACCTGGAGGAAAAAAGGATTCATCTGTAAAGAAACAAGCACTAAAGAACATCATAGCTGTATTGGTACCCGCAACAATTGTGTACTTACCATTGCTGGGTTTAGCTCCTTTTCTGCTGATCCTTAAAATATTAGCACATACAGGCACAAGTTTCTTTCTTTGTGCTTGTTTTCAAATGTTTAGTATTTTACCAATATTTGGAGTCTGTATCAATCCATTATTTTACATAGCTCGTGTCAGGAAAATGTTATGTGCGGGGAATAAAAAGGAAACAAATCCAACCACAAAACTCAGTACCAATACTTGAATATACATTCATTAGATTAATCAGTGCATATGTATACAGGTTCAGAAATGTAACGGTTTATCTCCTAATTATAAAAATTAATTTAATCGGTAACTTTAATTAACATCTACAGTGTAGTTAGAATTCAATAATCCAATGTCACCATATCTCAGCAGACAGTTAGGCTTATGTCTTTCTCTCCATCCATCCATCCATTTACCCATTTATCTTTCTGTCTGTCTATCTGTCTATATCTGTCTATATCTATCTATCTATCTATCTATCTATCTATCTATCTATCATTATATCTATCTATCTATCTATCTATCTATCTATCTATCTATCTATCTATCTATCTATCTATCTATTGCTCTCTCTCTCTCTCTCTCTCTCTCTCTCTCTCTCTCTCTTATATACACAGTATATAAGTTTATACATATATATTTTTTGTCCAGTAATTTCATATTTTCAATTTACTTTACTTGCTTGTTTTTATTCCTTTGGAAGGAACACCAAGAGTGAAGCCCACAGAGGTATTTAAATATGTTCAAGTAACTTTTATTTAGGTAAATTGTGCAAATCTTTTTATTTTCAGCTAGAAATATTTTTAAGCCTAATTTGACTCCATAGAAACAACATCATTATATTTTACATCCAGCTATGCTTACTCATCAATAATACCTTTGTTTTTATTATTATGTTTACACTTATTATTTACGACTTATTTGTGCAGATCTACTGTTTTAATGCAATTCACATATGTTACTAGCTGTATGTAATCGTATTGTCTATTCTGTGGTGAATTATGTTAGCAAATCAAACATTTGCAGTGATTTGGAAAATGCTGTGTGTAAATAAAAGTACTGAAACTTTATTAAAAATGTAAACTATCTAAAATTTCTAATAATATTTTCCTTTGAATTAACTTGAACCTTGTTGTTTGACATACAAAAACAATTGTTAACATTATTGTTATTATTTTGTTTACTAGTATGTGTTTTAAATTAGTTTTCAATTTGAAATTTTAAGAATGTTGTGGATTAATTGTAGCTCGCATATTTAGAATTTAGAATGCATGATGGATTGAATGGTGGTAGAAGGATTGAATATGTTCCAGCAATAGATGCTTTAATTATGGGTTGTCAGTGAAATGTCATGTTCTATTAAATGTAAAAGCTATTTTTTATTAATAAATCATGAGCACATTAGATGTGTTTTTTGTTGTTGTGTATAAAATTATTGGCAATAAATGCCTGCAATAAACATTTTAAATTTCACATCTGTGTTACGAAATTTTTCATTTTATTTTGCAGTGCACAGTATTAAATGATGTGGTACCAGCTCAATTACTGTCTTAATTGTTTTTTAGTATGCCACTGAAAACAATAATGTAAAATATACAAATTATTTAGTCCCGTTTGCTTTTACAGGAAGGGCTATTTCCAAACCTGTAAAAACAGAAACCTGTTGCAACAAAGGTTCAAATTTAGCACTGCATTATCTTGATAAAAAACAAAAAGATATGTGTGTAGATATATAATGAAGCAGAACAGAACAAATATATGAAACATTACTTAAGGTTCAGTGTGCTCAGGGCCACCAAGGCCACAGTGATTTAACGACCTTGGCATGACCTTGGACCTAGAATTGTTGTTTTACCAAATCTGACCTGAGGAGCCCCAGAAGACTGCAAATAATTCAACTCAGTCTAAGATAGCTCCTGTAGAGCAATTTTAAAATCCATCAAACTGTTACCATCTCTAAAAGCCAAGAATAAAAATAATAAAAAAGGGAAAAAAGACTGAAATTGATGCTTTTTTTCAATTTTCTTGCCTCCACTATCTTTGTTTTCATTATTACTTTGTTACAAGTGTTTGTGCAGATTTGTGTGTATGTCTATAAGATCTATTCAGATAGTTGTCCCCATTATAGGATGAAGCATGCACACTTCTTATAGGAGTGAAGTCAGGACCCTGAAATTCTTTAAAGCACGTATTTATGATCTTTACTTTCTGCACAGGAATAAACTCATTTTGCAATAGAAAATATTCCAAGAAACAAATCTTCCGGTGTCTGAAGAAGATAAAATGTATTGGGTTGATTAATGATACATGGACTGTCCACATACCATGGCATATTGGCATGTGTCTTAGACTAGACCTCTGCTTTATATATTGCCATGGTTCCGTGCTATCAACGGTCCATTGAGATATGACTATGCTTTCATAAACAAATCCTCGTTTTGCAAAAAGCATAAGCAATGGAGAAATTTGCTTACAATGTGTGTAGTCTTGTCATAGTCAGAGTTGCAAAACTGTCATTGTGATCAAGTGAGCCATAAAATGAACAAATGTGATTTTCTTGATATCTCTTTAGTTCAAATAGAACAAATTTTAATGTATATGTAGGCATTTGTTGAAGTATTTTTTTATGTCTGAATTTAATTTGAAAATTAAAAAGCCCTTAGTGAGCTATTACTATTATCATAACTCTCTATTCTTAGTCTATACCCTATTGCTGTGAATAAAAACTACATGAAAATATTGCTTTTGTATTCATAAACAAGAATGAGGTGGATCAGAAGATTGCTCAGGGTTCATGTTTATTCCTGTATCAGATGTATAAAAAGCTTGGCTGCTTGGAACTTAAGTCTTTTTCTATCTAGCTTAAGAACAAATCATGAATGAACCACTATCAAGACATGGAGCTTAAAAATGTGTAAATATGACAATATTTTAAGTTCTTTTTTATTGTTTATTGTTTTATTGTGCTCATCCAGAAAAAAATAACACAAACTGTCCGCAAGGGGGCGATCGTGTAAAAGTTATTTTTCATCTTAGAAAAAAGCCACAATATACTGGCGTATACAAACGTTTTATACGTTGCTTTGAATAAAAAATCTGATAATTATTCTGGTAAATAAAGAAATGTATATGTAAAAAGATGCTTCTAAAACGTATAAACAAGTAATTTCAAGTCAGGCTAAAATGTTAAAAAAATAAACTGGAGAATATACATAAAAAAATCAATCATCAAGTCGGCGTAGAAAATATTACTTAATATAACTATCTAAATAATTACCAAAATACGCACTGAAATATAATATATCACAGATACCGAGAAATGTAAATATAATTTGTTTACCTCGTGTGTCTCACGTTACCGTTTGTAATTGTAATAAATTGCCACTAGATGTCGTCAATGTTCCAAAACACGTTGGCTCAGCATTTAGGTATCACAAGTGTTGCCACAGCTGAGAGTTTTTCACTAGATCTGTTTTTTAAAACATCTCTTCAGGGTTTCTGATTCTATTTTTGATTCATGAAAGCGTTTGATAAAAGTTTATAGGATCAAATAGTCACAAGTGTCTCGATGGGTAGCACATCTCAACAGACTGTGAACCACTAATTTGTATGAGTAGAGTCGCAATTATCTGTATCTTTATTGTATGTGTATATACAAGCAGATATATATCATGACACTCATAAACTCATGTACTCCAAGATGCTTGGAAAACTTTCATAAGTCAATTTATAGGGGAAAATATTGTTACATCTTACAAGTTACATTCAGCTGTAAATGCTTATTGTCGTTTATGACATGCTTACATAAATCCAGACCTTATTTGGACATCAGATATGTTTAGGCATGTATTTTAGCAATGTCTAAGCTTTTTTTCTGAAATGTTTATGTGGTCATCAATGACTATGCGAAGGCTTCGTGCTTCCAACTGTCCACAACATTATAATGATTCAACCACAAACAAATCTTCCTCAAGTTGCATGTGACGTACACAATACAAAGATTTGCCCACCACACGAGGTATGCAGCGTAGCTTTTTTTGAAGATGAAGTGTACCATGGGAAAATGAAAATTTGAAATATCCTTGACCTACAGGAGGAAAGGAGTGTGTCTGTGTGTTAGATTACAGGTCAGTGGAGCCTGACCAGATGAGTTAATGTGCAGCATTTTTCAATAAATGTTATATATTTGTCTTAATAACCTCTAATACTGTTGTGGCTTTATTACATTGCCATACATTTTTTATTTTTTATATTTTTGTTTGAGACTCTCAAAATTACCCACAATAGCAATTAATAGCATTTGGTGGAACCAAGTATCGTGAAAACACTTCAATAATGACCTGTAGGGCACAGTAACGCTGGCCCTGTGCATTGAGGCACATAACAATGATTTACATTTGCCTACATTAAAATGCTTAGTAAACATTTAATAAACTAAATGGATATCCAAGTCTTTACTGTTCTCTTAAAAATGTAAACTTTAATTTAAATTAAACTGTAAAATAAATAAAATTAAGGATCGGTTGAAAACAAAAAGTTAACAAGTTTGAACAGACGAAAGATCAACATGCATCTTTTTTTTAAACAACAGACTTCTCTAGTGAGTTATCACTGTCGAGTCTATTTTGCATTATTGCGAGTAGTGTTAAATTGGCTGCAGGTTTAGGCACTGTAAGTATTGGGTTTCCTTTTTAGGAAATGTTGAGTAACACCTTTATCAATATGGAAATACACCAATTGTTGAGCTCCAATGTTGTAATATGTGATGTCGTTTGCATTTGTGATTTCATTAATGATAAACATCTATCTTGGAATTGAGCCATCCATCTCATATAGCAGCCTCTCACCATGATTTGTTTCTAATCATGTGTTTACTTGACCTTCAAGAGCATCACTGGACCTAATACATAAACCTGGAACTAGGGAGGGTGATCTTATATTTTATTATGCTCTAGTAACTGGGTGTAATCAATATTAGAATACGTGCTAAATTCATAATGATAACTTGGGTGCTCATGTGTAAAATTCTCTAATATTAGCCTGCATAAGGGTAAACCTTTTCTTATTTACATAAAAACAGTGTTCATGAAAAATACCACATCAGGGTTCTTAATAATTTTTCTGAGAAATAATGTGTCCGGGGGTCTGGTGTTTTCATGATTGTCAGGTCCTGGCATACATTTGTAAGTTAATTTCCACAGCATTTTAGCTTTCCATTTTCCAGCCCCATCCATACATTTATTTAGTGATACATTGTGAATAAATTTTATAATTGATTACTGTTCGATCACATATTTAGAGAGCAGTAACGTGCCTTAACTTATTAATGCCATTTAACTTATAGTTAATGTAATGCATAGAGCATTAAGGAACTGCTTGGTAATGTGGGTCACATTTTACATGCAAGTATGTTCAGCCACCCATTGCAAATATTAAAATTCTTTACGTAAAGGCTAGGATATAAACAGAACAGGAGGAGAAACGTATGTATGTAGGATAAGAAAAACAGAAGAGATTTAAGGAGCTCATTACTTTGCATTGTAAGACAAGGTCAGTACATGGTGTTGCATTTATTTATGATTTATATCTTAATATTTATATCATCAATGTGTTGTCTCTGTGTTCATTATTTAAGATCATCCACATGGTTGTTTGCTTACCAAAAATCTTGTCTTTACCTTTCAGAATCCCCCCACATGGCGTACCCTACACCTGTCGAAACAAATGGAACAAATATATCTGAAGCTATGAATTACTTCCACTCTAACATTTCGTCAACACCAGTACTCTTGTTTTCATTAGGGGACATTTTAAATGAATGCAACAAAAAGGGAATACCTCCTATGTACTTACTGCTTCAGGCGGCCGTCATTTTATTTGCACTGCCAGCAAATGGAAACATGCTGGTTTTATTTTTGAAAAACAGGAAAACATTGTCCCCGTCTGAGGTTTTAGGTCTCAACATGGCCCTGCTTGGTGTGTTGTACTGTCTTAGCCTTCCACTAGATATGGTTATTACGGTAAAAGGACGCCTAGGGATGCTTGTGCGCATCTCAAACACCTGTGCCATGCTTATGTACGTTGGTTGCCCCCTCCTGCTGACCAGTATGTGCTTAGAGCGATATGTGGCAGTGTCACATCCTGTACTGTTCATCAATCTGGGAAGGTTGGAGTACCGTGCTGCTTGTTCGGCCATCATCTGGATTTTTACACTTATGATGGCCGTATTCACCTTCATCTTCACCCTCTCCAATGTGGCTATCTACTTATCAATCATCATGAATGTGTTGTTTTTAATAATGGTGTCGTGTTTGTTGGGTATTGTTTGTGTATTATGTAAAAAAGGCCCAGGTGATGACAAGTCTGGTAAAAAAAACGATTCCCCACAAAAGAAAAGAGCTTTAAAGAACATTGTGGTTGTGTTGGTACCCTCGACTATAGTCTACTCTCCCCTGCTGGGCCTCGCTCCTTATATACTAATCATTCAGGACCTTGTTCGGAAAGGCACAGTGAACTTTCCCTGTGGTCCTCTGTTTATGTTTGGTGCCCTTCCATATTTTGGAGTCTGTATTGGGCCCTTATTTTATATAGCCCGGATCAGGCAAATGCTCTGTATTAAAAAAAATCAAGCCAAAGACAAAAAGTGTACCACCACAGTCTAAAAATATCTTATTATTTCATAAAAAATCTTCTTACAATGATTATGAAAAGCATTGTGGTCCATATTTCTGTTGAATCCAGCCATGCAAGACATTCTATTAAAAATAACGAATTAAACTTATTTGTGCAGACACTATATTGTATAGTATATATATATATTGTATATATGTTCATCCTCTTAAAATAATGGATGTTTGTAAGCTGTTATTTTAGTACTATTGAATGTAACAAAGCAGTTTAAATGTATTTTTTGGTGGTTATTAATTGGTTATTTTAACCTTTTAAGATAATGTTCACATTGTTCATCCTGGAAAGTAAATTATTTATTAGGCTGACTAATAAATACATAAAGATAAAACTTGTTACATTTCCATTTGTTAATGTATGCTTGATAAATAAAATATCACATTTCCTTTGATTCTCCAACTTTTAATTTCAGATCTATGCTACAGTCATCACATGCCAAGTCCTCAAATTGTATTGCTGTGCAACATGAAAACAATATAAAATCTAAAAAATATATTTTCACACACAAATGTTTGTTGGGACTCCAACATATGACCTAGGAGAAGTTTGTTTTATTTTTGCTTTAAGGTTTTAAAAAATGCCTGGGAAATATTGACTAAAAAAAGCCATGCTCCACCCCTCTTTTCTTCAAGATAAAAACCAAAATGACAAATTGTTTATTACAGCGCCCCGTAAGGATGGAAATGCATAGTGCTTCCAAAAAATCTGGTATTGATTGGCCGTCCCAAAAGATAATGGCCATAGAGTCAACAGGAGCCACAGCATTATAATGTATTGACATCTTAAAAATCAAAAATCTGTAAAAAGTAATTTTTGTCAGCATAGTCTATAGATGCAGTATTACCAAATTTTGTCCACATAGGATGAACTGCCTCAGACTCGTTTGTTTTCCTTTCACTTTCAGTTTCAATAAATCGATAAATCAAATAAATCTCTCTTTGTGATATAAGCTGAAATGCAAAGCTGTGCGTTACAGCGCCCCCTTAGGAACAATTTGGTTTTTATATCTAACAAACCTACCACATGCCAATACCACAAAGAATGTAACGTTTCGTAAATTTTGGTCATCCACAATACATTAGTCAGAATGACACCGTTATGATGCAAGCTAATATCAAATTCTGCAAATGCTTGGTGGTTATAAGGGGCCTCATAGATCCTGATAGTCTGCTTAATGCTCCATAAACGCTTTAGCCGGCCCTGGAACAAATGTATCTGAAGCTATATATATATATATATATATATATAGATTATTTTCAGTCTAACCTTTTATTATTTAATTTAACACATTCCCAATGACCATGATCTTTAAGTTTGAATCCCCGGGTAAATAGAAAATCTTTTAGTTGGAAAAGCATATTTCATAATCAGAAATATGTTCCAAATATTCTTACATTTATGGTTTAAGTTAAACATTTAAGATCAATGTAAAACTGAATAGTAATATCTGCATACCTGTGTATTAATTAGTGTTATGTATAAAATGATGCTTACCTGCAGATCATGTAAACACAAACTAAATGTCTGTAACCGGTTATGTTCTTTATGGATGCTGTATATTTGTGTTGGTGACACTACACCCACACCCTGTCCCCATTTTCCACATTAAACAATTGTGATTAATATTCTTGTTGAATAATACTTTTTACTAGCTTGTCATCCTAGACCATAATATTAACTGCTATTAAATTAATTTAATGTACTACTGGTTTAATATTCTCACAATGTAATTTATCTATATTTTGTTGTATTGGTTCTTTTATTTGTATGTGTTTGCTGTTTAATTGTGTTAATATTTCCATCATGTAAATTGTTTGTCTAATTGTTTTATCTAATAAAATAATATTTTATTTTAAAGTTCTTAAGTTTAGTTTGTAAAAAGTGTAAAAAATGTAACACATTGTAAATTCCTAATCATTTAGCCATTAATTGTATAACTCCATTCCATTCATTTATTTAAGGGTGTTAGTGCTTAATTCTGGTGGAAAATAATAACCTATTCCTTTAAGATCTTTCACTTTAGATAACAAAATATATTACTGACAGATATATCATTAGTAATTTGAATTTCACATTTTACTTGCAAGTTTGATAAGTCATCCATTCAATATTAAAATGCTATGAGCTATTATATGAAAAGGACAAGATGGGTTACCAGGAGCTCGATACATTGCACTGCCAGGGAAGGTTGGTACATATGGTTTAGTATCTACGAATGTTTGCTTCATCTCTGCTTTGAACTAAAATGTAAGATTTTGCTTCTGTTTATGTTTGCATTTAAATAGTCTCTATAGTGGTGCTTGTTCAGCAAATGCTTTTCTTTATCTTTCAGAATCATTGGTATGGCGTACACTTCACTAGAGAAGCAAAATGGAACAAATATCGAAGTTATGGATTTGCAATCTAACTTTTCATCAACTGTAAATATGTTTACCTTATTGGGGGAGATTATAACTGCATGTAACAAAATCCCTACTACATCCCTCGATTTAATTCCTAACGTGATGGTCCTTTTTTTTGCACTGCCAAACAAACGTAAACATGTTGTTTTTATTTGTGAAGAACAGGAAAACACTGTCCTCCTCTGAGGTTTTAGGCCTCAACCTGGCTCTGCTTGGTGTGTTGTTTTGTCTTACCCTTTCACTATTTTTTGTCCTCATTTACACAGGCTGTCCCATCTTACTGACCAGTATGTGCATAGAATGATATGTAGCAGTGTCACACCCTGTGCTGTTCATCAGCCTTGGAAGATCGGATTTTCGTGCTGCATGTTCCACCAGCATCTGGATTTTAACTATTCTGATGTCGACATTAACTTACATCTATACCCTTCCCATTACGGCCATCTACTTATCCATTATCATTAATGTGATGTTTGTAATAATGGTGGCCTGTTTGTTGGGCATTATTTGTGCATTGCGTAAACGGGTCCAGGTGATGCCAAGTCTGGTGAAAAAAATGATTTCTCCAAAAAGAGAAAATATCTAAAAAACATCAGAATTGTGTTGTTGCTCTCTACTATAGTCTACTTCCCACTGCTGGCTCCTTATATATTAATGGTTGTGAACCTTGTTTAGAACAGCCCATTCACTGTACAGTGTAAACTTCTATACATATGTTCTAAAATTCCATTTTTTGGCACCTGCGTTGGGCCCTTGTTCTATTTATCCCGGATTAGGCAAATGCTCTGTGGTCAGAAAAATTAAATTAAAAAAGTGAACTACTATTGATCATAAAACCAGTAAACCAGATTAGTTTTTGTTTCAGTTGGCGCCATTTTGAAGTGCAAAGCACCTAAAGCTTGTTTTATATTCACAAATGAACTGTAAAAAAATTGTTTTTATGGGCAAGGTAAGTTTATTTTTATATCACTTTTCACACTGGCAATCTGAAGAACTTCAGAACAGAAAACAAAACATTTTAAAAGCATTAAAATTGTATAAAAGCATTAAACACTTAAACTACAGGTCTAATATTTTCTGCCCATCTGTTCCAGTCATGTGCAGCATAACCACTAAATGTTTCTTCAACAGGTTTAGTTTGGACTCTGGACTTGAGCTGACCAGTTTAGTGATTAAAAACACACAGCAGCACTTTAAACTATATTCTACAAAAAGCATGAATGAGCTTCTCTGGATAATTTGGTGACACTAGTAGTAGTTTACATATTCAACACATTCAATTACATATACGACACATATTCTTTTCTTGCTGACATAC